>WEIU01021317.1:5532-16833 GCA_013389925.1 Aegithalos caudatus
AATATGTTGTATTTTCTTACCACTGCTTCTAAAAATTCATAATTTTTCCTTGTATTTGAGCTATAAATCTTGCTATTCTTTTCACTCGAGCTGTAGGTCCTGATAATCACAAATGTAAGCAGAGATTACTCAGGCCTAGAGATATAAATGAAACAATAGTTGTCCCTGTGCAACCCATGCTAACAGGTATGTTTATCATCTTTCTTGGAACAGAGTTCTTTGTCCAGTCATCACAGCTTTTCATATGTGGGAGGTATCCAGATGCTTTTTCTATTCCCTTTGTTTTGATGTGGCTTTATAAATTTGCCATAATGACATCCTCTCAAAAAGACAAATACTAATGGTAAAAGAAAAAAAAAAAAGGAAAAAAGGGAAAAAAAGGAAAGTGGTTTTTACAAGAATGGAAGAAACCACTCTGATGCTTTTAATTTTAAAACAAAAAATGGAATGAGGCATTGGAAAATTAGAATAGGTTGAAAGAAAATCTGGGGAGATCTCCTGCTGTAGCATAAGTAAAATCCTATTTATAAAAATAAATAAAATCATATTTATAAAAACTGTGCAAGCCTCAACTTGCACAGTTTTTATAAAATCATCCTGTCAGAGAACATGGTTTTCTGTTCAAGCCACCTGTATAGTTTGTCCCACCTGCAAGTCTGTTTTTATTTTTCTCTGCAAGGGCACATCATATGGGTGTATTGTTTTTAATTTGTTTTGTTTTCAATAATGGAATATATTTACTCTCTGCTATATGTTTGTTCTTAATTCCTACTGAAATTTATTCAGCAGTGTTCAACTGGTTGTCAAGAAAGCTTTGTCTCCTGTACAAATAATTCTGACACTTGTACAAGATAATTTTAATGTGACTGTTCTCTCCTTGTTCTGAAGTTTTTGCTTTTTTTATACTAGGCTCAGACAACTGAAGGATAAAAAAATAAAAATATTAGATTAAGTCCTATTATAGATACAGGATAGTTTACAGAAGAACTAAATTATGGATATGCACTTTCTCTTCTTTACCCCATGGAGGTAGTAATGGCTTAACCTTGAATGGCCAGACGTAAAACAAATCATCTGTATGCAGATTTAGAACACTTAAATATCTGGTAGATGAGATTTGTTCTTTAACACTTTTAGATTAAGCTAGGTCAGTGGAATTTCATATAAGCATAACAGTTTGCTATATTCTATCTCTTGCACAACTTTATTATTTCCTTCTTAATACTTGAATTCCCTTAGTATATATATACCCACAAAACAAATTAAAAAATTGGCTAAGATTTCAGTATCTGGAAAAGCCAGAATAAATGTTGCCAACGTGATTTCCTCTACCATCTCTGTTTCTCTCTGTGTGAATGCATTAAAATCTGAAATTGAATATTTTATTTTTGCTTACATTATGCTGTTTCTATACATGTATTCCAATACTCCTATGTGTCAGTTAAATTCCAGAATATTGGGTGTATCTTCTGTTTAGAGGATTATTTAAAATTTTAGATTAAGAAATAATAACTCCTTTCTCTGCTTTTTGCTGGATTATAACAGTTGAGGAGACTTCTTTATTAATAATAATATTGGGTGCAGTGATAGTTCAATTATAAATGTAATCTAGATTTTTTGAGCATTTTTTTAGTTACATTCAGGTTACTAATATGTGTTATTAATACAAAGCTGGCATGTTATCCTATGAAAATTGTTGTGCAAGGAATTTTATATCCTGTCTTTAATTTTAAATGCTGTCACAATTCATATATGCAAATTTAAGAAGCTCATGGGAATGATGAGTATTTCTATAAAAACCTCTAGTGAATGTATGTACTGGTAGAATTTCTCTGTTGATAAGGTTTACTACTATGTAATTTAAATTAGTTTGTGATAAAATCACTTTATTTCTGTGATACTTATTCTTTAACTGAAATAGTTGTTCACATTTTTGGTGATTTTTGTCATAAACAGTTAACAGAAACATTCATATCTCCTTTCAGCTTACATTTTGCTACACCAAACAAACACATACTTCTGAGTCCTCTGTTCAGTGCCAGATTTCTATTTCCCTAGTCATTCTACCAGTCTATTTAACAAACATTGTTTTTTTGTTATAGAGCCATAGAACACTCAGTTGGAAAGGGATCTCAGAAGATCACTTTGTCCAACCTTTGATTAGAAAGAGAGCCTACATGAGAGTATCTAGCACCCTGTCCAATTGTCTCTTGAAAACCCTCAGTGATGATGAACCTACCATGTCCCTTGGGAGGTTGTTCCAGTGAAGGTTCTCACTGTAAAACACATATTCCTTACATCTTCTTGAAAAAGCAGCACTTTTCTCTAATGAGACCCCTCCTTTTGTTTTGCCAATATGCATTTGAAATAGAAAATACTGTGACATTTGTGTAAAATCCAACCAGCTCTGGGGAATGAGCTGCTCTTTGACCTCAGAGAAGGTTTTTAATAAAATAATTATCTTCCTTTGGAATAAAGACATAAAAAACTGTGATCTCAACAAGTAGAGTTCACACATCATCACTTGAGGTGTAGACAGTTCAGTTTCCCAATGCACATTGTTTTTCAATGCATAACCTCTGTGCAAGAGATTCACATATAATCTACTTTAGTAACTGGCTTAACTTGACATTTTAAGACTTGAGACTTTAAAGACTGTAATATAAAATATTTTTCAGTTTTATGCTTTCAACTTTTAAAAATGTCTAGGAGTTTTACCACTATATAAAATTATTACTTTGATGTAGAGTGTCTGAATTCAAACTCCTAGATGATCCTAGACCACATTTGTATTGGTAAAATTTAATAGAATCGAATAGAGCCATACAAAAGTTAGACATATGTTGTTTAATTTTTACAAACACATTATTATTAAAAATAGAATTTAATTGAAAGGATTTCTTGCTGTAAGTGAATGACTAGATCTAGTAGATTTAAGCATCCAGGGAGGATGAGTCCCACTTTTCTGACATATTCATAATACAGATTGCCTTTTCTTTCATTGAGACTTTCTGCTAAGAATGATAATGTGGAATAATAATTCTCAAGTATCTATAAATATTAGAAACTTATATTTATTTCATATTTCTATTGAAACAAATTATTTTTTAGATTTGATCTAGAGTTTCTAGTATTATTTATGACACACAGAAGATATTATTCTTTTATATGATTTATTCCTTAGTATTAGGCTACAGAAAAGAAAATAACGTTGAGGCTTTTACATATGAAATATGTTTATGAGTCAGTTAACTACCTATATTTTAGCAGAATATGTACAACTCTATAAAAATTACTCTATTTTTAAAAAAAACTTCATATATGTAAAAGAGTCCTGCAAAAAAGTTACTTTCACGAAATTACCTACCTCACAGTAAATCTTACTACTTTTCTTGGCTGTTTATGTTTTTTTCTTATATTAAATAAGGAAACTTTGGCTAATGCCAGTTGAAATAAAGAACTCATCCTCATATGAGGAGGAAGTCCAAAAGACCTATTAAGCTTGGGAGCTGAAAATATTTAATGCAGTGTAACTGTATGTTGACAAAAAATGATGAAATTATATCCTTAGTAAATAATTATGGTATGTTTTTCCACTTCTGATTCCAGAAACTGTGAGTTATGAATTCTATTCTTGCAATAATTGAAGCAAGATGATTTAATACTCCTAATTCATCTTTCAGATGTGTTTCACCCTTGCACTTTCAGTATGGAGAAAGTTGTGTAACAGCTGCATCATCTGTCATATGCTCTGATGATAGGTATTTGCCACTCAGTGAAGGCAATATCAAAATATTTTTAGAGATCATGATTTGTTTGCCTACTTTTTATACTAATATAAACCCATGATTTCATTATAAACTTCAAATTACTTATGATGTAATACTATATGATAAAATACAGTACTGTATTATTCTATACATTAATGTACTGTTTTATACATGTGTATTATATGTATTGTATAATTTTATATTATTTTTAAGGGGCATTCCAGATTAAACCACAAATAATATCAATACATTTTTACATAAAAGATTCCCATAAATGTTTTCTCAACTGTTTGAAAGGATTTATATATGGGACACACACCTTTTCATTTGACTGCATGGAAATATTTATTCAGGAGTAGGTGTCTCTGATAACCGCTATCAATGGCTAATGAAGAGAGTAGCTGGATGGATGAAGAAACAAAATTTTTTCCTTATTCATGGAGCACTGTGCTGGCTCTGAGAAGTCATCTTATGAGATCAGAAGGTACAACACAAATATTTGGAGCTCTCATACAGAGAAATTAATTTTTGTATTTTATTTTATATTTATTTTTAATTGACTAATTTCTTCGATTTTGTTGTCTACCAATTATATCACAAGTAATTAAGTATGAAAGCATGGATTATAATGCAGCTAAAAGCATTCTGCAACTCATTCGTGATTTTTAAAAAATGCAAATGAAGCTTAATTTTCCTCGTGTCCTTTCAGCCTATTAAGTGAGTTATTTATTGTTTGTGAAAGAAGAGTCATTTTTCGGTATGTTGATCAAGAAGAAATAAACACAATCAAAGTATTTATGTAATGTTATGTTATTTTATGTTATGTTATTACATTATTATTATATTTTAATAACTCTACAATGGCAGAAACAATTTAAGATAAATACAAACTACATCTAAATTGCTTTTTGTCTGCAGGATATATTCTGGTAAAAATGTGACAAGAATTTTATCAATATGTTTTCCTTTCAGCTCTTCCAGAGTGGAAAATTCACACAGTATGCACCAAATTCTATTAATGACAGATGTCTTTAATTTCTTACCTCCCAATCCATAAGATTATAAAACAGTGAAGTAAATCAACTATGTAATGAAAAGCTTTATAAATTAACTTCTGCTACCTGCAGCTCTGTGTTTGCCCCTGTCATATTTCCCCTTGCCTGCTAGTCCTGCTGTAGGTGAAATCCTCAGAAGTTAGGTGCAACTGCTGGATGTTTGCATTGCTCCTGAGAAAGGGTGACCCGGCCATGACTTGTCACAGGGAGTTGTTGCAACCTCAGTGCCAGACATGTTGAAAGCTGGGAACTCATGAGTCACTTCTCAGATTTCAGATTGTTTCATGTGATGGGATAAAATTGTGGGGATTTTTCTGAGTGGCAGCAGTAGTTCGTAAAACATTTTAATGCTATCAGCAAGACCTATAAAAATGCAAAGTATTTATTTCAAAAAGGACCTAAAATGTTTCCCAGTATCTCCTTTAAGAAGCTCTCTACAAGGTGTTGTTTTCAAAAAATAATTTACGAATAGGCATAAATGCTAAAAAAAACACAAAAAACAAAAAACAACATCTTGAAGAAGGGTTTTTTTTCCATTTTTAATAATGAGGTGCTGTTCACTATCTTTCTGTACTTGTTAATTTTCTGTCCTTTTAATGAATAGAAAAAAAAAACAAACAAACAAAAAAACAACAACAAAAAACAAACAAACAAACAAACAAACAAAAAAAAACCAAACCTTATTTAGGCCAGATTGCAGATAGTTAAGTTTTTAATCTGAATTAGTTTCCAACTATGTATTTAGTTCTCAGTTACAGGTGTTAGAAACTAACATTTTCAAAAGAACTGTCCTAGTTTAGGGTAAATTTGGGAGGAAAACTCCAAATTAGGAATTCGTCCAGAAAGCAAACCCAATAAAACCTCTCGCCGCTCCAAAGAGAGATGGCAGAGCTGAGAAGTCCTTGCCATGGGTGCAGTTCAGCTCTCTCAGTCTTTTCTCACTCCCAGTCCCTCCGGGGGTCCAGGCCCAGTGGGCCGCAGGTGNGAACAGACAGTTGGGGATACAAGCATCTTAAAGTCACCCTAGGACAGGAACACAGATTCTAGAAAACAATTCAAACTTGTTAAGACTTAAAAAAAAAAAAAAATCACCTGTATCAGCTAAATTAAAGTAGGTTTTAAGCAATGCCTAACCACTTTTGTTTTCTTAAAGGTCATCGTGCTCTAAACCACAGACAAAAAGAATTAGTCCTGCAGGGTTTTTTTAATACATTCACCTGCAAAACAGCTTTTTATTCTTATTTTCTTCTTCCCTGAATTTTATATCTTAAGCGTATAAAGTATGAGCTCATTTCATTGGAGTCAGTAATTTTCTGTCTCCCACCTCCAAATTTTCTTTGATATAGAGTATCATCGAAACAAATTAAAATACATAGGTCTTGATTCACATTATATGCCCTTTAGGATAATTCTTCATTATACTCCAGATTAAATTTTGCACCTTTGGTTGCTATTTATGAAAATACCAATTCATCTTGTCTTTGTCTAGGACATGTAACTTAGGGGTAAGTGGGTAACTCTGCTCAGTTTCCCCACAATGAAAGGTATTTTATTTTTCTTTGCAGATCCACTAAACAATTTCTATCCCTGTGTTCCTCTCCTGACAGGACACCCTTGCAACCCCCATTGCTGGTGCTGCGGCACCTGTCCTGTACACTCTCTCAAAGTACCTGTAAGAAATGAGAAAACTGATCTATTCTTCCCTTATGCAAGTTTATTTAGTCTTCAGATTTTTGTTTTAATGATGTGCACTTTCCCTCTCTTAGAAAGAAACCCAACAGCCTTATGTACCATAAGTGAGCCATGCACTTTACATGTCCTGAGGCCTGACTCGCATAGAACATCTTTGCTGTACCTCAGTATATTTGTATTCTGTATTTTGTTACTCTCCACACCAATAAGGAGAACACAGTGGATAGAATATAATTGATGTACTCTTTCTCAAATTGATGTGGAAAATTTAAAGAAAGGTCTTGAACAACCTGGTTTAGTGGAAAGTGTCCCTGACCCTGCCACAGGACTTAGAACTAGTTAATCTTTAAGGTCAGTTTAACCCAAAACATTATGTGATTTTATCACAAAAATTACTCTAATACAAGAAAAACACTTGAAAATCTCTGCCTTGTATTCATACAGCTATGAATATCTTCTTGAATTCTGGAAGCATTTCCTACTCCATTTATTGCTTTATTCCATTCACAATAAAGATGTATTTGTAATATTGAATAAGAAATGAGTAAAATTTAACTCTTTGTAAATAAAATACAGAAACTCTGATTTAAAATTTCCTTTTCCAGGGGAATATGAATCATAAGACCTCTAGGTTTTAGTTAAAGAATTCCGCCTGAAATACAAGTTTCATGCTAATAACATACATAATGACAAAGAAAATCAAAGCTTATCTTCCTTCATTTGCAGGTTTTTCAGGCCAGTACTGTGAAACAGAAATGAATGAGTGTGATTCAGCTCCCTGCTTGAATGGTGCTGTATGTCAGAATGATGTCAACAGCTATGATTGCTTTTGCCCTGAAGGTAAGTTGTTCAAAATAATTTATTTCTATTATCTTTGACAATTTTCAAAATTGCCTACAGTTTTCAAAACATCTTCTTGACAGCCTTCAAAGCTATTGTTAAAACTTCCTTTCTATGAAAATCATTTATTCCTTTCCAAAGTCTCCTTGGCATCTTTGTCCACTAAGTCAAGGTGTCTACCAAGACCACTATGATCATTAAGATGGGAGACAAATTGAGACTGGAGAGATATATACTTGTAAATGCTACCTTTCTTCAGGGAGATCATAATGATATTAGTGAAGTTTAAAGCATTGGAGAAAGCACAAATGAGCAGTACATGAATTCCATGGAAAATATCATAAATAAAATTACAAAAATATTTTTAACTTCATGAGTAATGTACATATTTCTGACAGATTGTAGCAAGCTACGATGGTCATAATGACTTTAACAGGCCATAACTAAAAATCTGTTAGAACTTTCAAAGACATAACTAATATGATTTTCAGCATCTGTGGTCTGTTTCTTTAAAAATGCACACTACTTGTTATCAGTACTGTAAAAAAAAAATTGATTTCAGCAAAAAATTAGTCAAAGAAAAACTAAAATGTTTTAAAACTTTAAAAATTACAGTTTGTTGCTGCGCACAGCTCTGTCTCTGGGGCCAGCCCTGCCTGGCTGATCACCCAGCAGCCCTGGCTGTGCTCCAACAGTACCTTTGTGTGGGCCTTCTGCAGCACTGATCGCCTCCACTATCACAGCCGTGGTCAGAAGGAGGGGCCTTTTCACTCTCGAGGCATTGGGAGCAGGTCTTTATTTGGGGTACACAGGGGAATTCCCTGGACCCAGGTTCGGAGCTTCCCCAGAGAGCGAGAAAAGACCCCGAACCTGAGCCCTGGGGGGCTTTTATCAGCACAATTTCCAGGGGGTGGGTACNACAAATGGGTTTCTTATGAATATGTTAAAATGGATTTTTTAGTTAAAGAAACCCAAGGCTGTCATTTATAGCCTAGTATGTTCTATGTTTTGTTGTTTTTTGGTTTGTTTTTTTTTTTTTTAATCTTCAAATTCTACTATTTAGGAGGTATAGACTCATGGTAGCTGATTTCATAGCTGACAATATTTCAGGTATGTATATATTAACACAGGCGTTCCAGTGGTGATGACTTCAGAAACTCATCACAAGAGATGAAATTGCCACAAATAATTCTCATAAGTGCAGCCCCTGTCATTAGTTAGCTTAAAATAGAAGCCAAAATAGATATTGGAAAGTAGCTGGAAATTAACCTTGAAAAGATCATTTTGCTGTTTAAGCCTGCCTGACCAGCTTATACAAAAATAAATCTTGGCATATACATCAATAATTTTGTGGCTTATGTGTTACCTGTGAGACATGGTTCTGATTAAGCTTTAAATGCAAAGAAGAAGTGTTATTTTGTACATTATTAATGAATTAAGGGTAATTCTAAAGTTTTATGACTTAAAGATCAGTGGAAATTGGTTCCATGGTCAGTTTGAGAAATTGTAGGAATATGGTTTTCACCGATAGCTTAGCATTAGTCATGGTCTTCCTGCAGCCATGGCCTGTGACAGCATAAATGACACTCATTTTGTAGCATGACCATGAATTAGAATACACTTACAAGAGCATGAAATGTTAGATATTGGAGTGGAGATTTTCTACCAATTTCAACTAAAATAAAAACACTGTTGGACCTCTGAGTTTGCTTAAAGTTGTTATGACACAAGAAACTGGGGTTGTTTAGTCTGGGGAAGAGAGGCTCAGGGGAACCTCACTGCTCTCTACAACTGCCTGAAAGGAGGTTTTATTGAGGTGGGGGTCTGTCTCTTCTGTCATGTCTCTAGTGAAAGGACGAGAGGAAATGGCTCTAAATTGTGTCAGGGGAGGTTCAAACTAGATATTAATAGCTAAGAGAAAAATCACTGAAAGAGTGGTTAGACACCAGAATAATTGCCCAGGGAGGTAGTGAAGTCACTGTCTCTGGAAGTGCTTGAGAGGTGTGTGGATGTGTCACTTGGGCAGAAGGTTCGGGAGTGATTGTGGTGATGCAGGGTTGTCAGTTAGACTGGATGATCTGGAAAGCCTCTTACAACCTTGATAATTCTGGGGTTCTTTAAAACAAATAAAGAAAAAAGGGAAAAAGCAACTATTTGGGAATTGATTTAAGAGAGATTTTAAGAGTTGATTTTTATTTTGACAGCAGATGTCCAAATCCCAGCTTCACTTCATCTGTAATCTTGTCAAAATGGTGCATTTCCTATAAATTCTTAAGTCTTTGTTCAAATAAAAGTTGAACTAGATTAATGAACATACTCAATCCTAACTTTGTGCTTTCATTTATTGACTCTTTTTAAAGTATTTGACAGAAAAAAATGCATTTCCTATTAATGACAGAGCAGAAAAAACTTTTAGAATGATCTTTCCATAAGGATTCAGAATCATTTTTTACAAGAGTATATTGAAAACAAGGGACCTAAAGACTTTGCTTTAGAAAAATAAGGCACAGATATAGCTGAATAATGCATAGCTCTTTGGTTTTATTTCCAAGGATTTGAAGGCCTGAACTGTGAAATCAACTTTGATGAGTGCACTTATGGGTTCTGTAAAAGCAATTCAACTTGTTTAGACCTGGTTGCAGACTACAGCTGTGCTTGTCCTCCAGGATTCACTGGTAAGATTTCTTTTAACTTGGAAAATACATTAAATAGTAAAACTATTTATTTTCTTTTTTGAAATTAACTGCATTTTGTTTTAGCATTAAAAAATATTAGTATTTTAGCATTAATAAAAATAAAATCATCCCAGGGTTCTGTGTAATTAATAATCTGTTTTAATTTTGCTCTTAATATGATAAAAATGAAAGCAGTGTATGCATAGAAAGCAAAACTGCATTTTGCATTTTTCAAAAACACTTAATTTATGAAACATAGGTGAGCAAGTAGGTGATGTTGGTTTTTTTTTCAGAGGATTTTATCACAGCCATACTTGATTGAGATTGTAAGAAGAACACAATTTTAGTAAAATGACGCTTTGTTCTCTTTAAAAAAGGTGCCATCAGATCCTTATGATGAATTCTTGTAAGTTGCACAATTATTTGTGTGTCTAACAGGTTTAAGAAAATAGCTCTTGCATCAGGAAAAGTCTTCAAGGCTCTATTTTCTGCCAGAAGCACTAACAGGATCGCAGGGAAATCACGAAATGATGTATCTCCAAATTTTTCTCAAAATGAAATATCTCAAAAAATATGCCATCTAAAGAACTACATCAGGCACTTGAACACTAACTTTCACCTGCTGATTTCAGAGAGGCAAATGGAGTAGCAGTAGTCATAAGTAGTAACAGGAAGACAAGCAGTAGCAGTCTAAGAAATCATACACAGTTCCTGGATCTTGTAATAAAAAGCCAAACAGATTTGTCCAGGGAGCTCAAAATGTATGGGGACCAGTGGGGAGGAAAGGAAAAAAAATGGAAGAGATCTATTATGGAGAAATGGAAAGTCAAAGAAACAAGTCAAACAGTGAAGGATGAGGAGGCAAAATTAAGTTAGTTTTAAACAGAGCACTTCAAGTCCATAGTAACACCAGTGATGTTCAGTTTAGAAATTCTTCTTGCATATTTTTTCAATGGTTAATAGTAGGAATACGGGATATAAGGAATCCAGGAAAATATACAGAGATTTAGAATCTGTGAAAGTAAGAGCAGTTGCAATTGCCACCATACATGAGTTTTCTTGATTTATGCAAGCATCTTCTGATATTATTTAGCATTATGAAACTGAGATGTGATATATTTCCTGTAAGATCTTATTTTCCTTTTTACTTTGGTAACTGGCTTTTCCATAATGACTTTGCATAGTATGTTTATTTTGCATCAAATTTGAAAATAACAGGTGATTACAAAGTTGTTTGTTACTATAGATAAAAGAAGTTTAACACAAAAT
>WEIU01021317.1:16840-34194 GCA_013389925.1 Aegithalos caudatus
AAAAAAAAAAATAAAAAAAAAAAAAAAAAAAAAAAAAAAAAAAAAAAAAGCTTTTAAAACTTTCTTCTGTACTTCTAGAATCAAAATGGAAAATATCTAACTTTTAGCAGGAGGTTGCTAAGTCATTTTGAACTGGGTAATGCAAAGAAAGCTGTTCATTTGAAAATGCAGCAACACTGTTTTGGGTTGTGATGGAATCCACATTATAGAACCAGAACTGCAAACTAATGTGTGTGTATGTGTTACTAAGGAAGCTTGGGACAGAGTACATATTCTTTGGAGAAACTCTTCATCCCAAATTCATACTGATGCAAACAGTTTACCAGTAACATCCTTGTTCATACCAAGATGAGAAGGATTCAGGCTCCGTTGACAGTAAAAAAGTGAGAAGTGAGTTATAAGTGCATTTTAATGGATACCTTGAGGCCTATATTGAAGTCAATGAAGTTCACATGACAGCATAATAGGCTAATACGAAAAAAGCTCAGTTTTCTCCTGCGTTTCCTACGTGAAAGACTTTCCACCACGAATGTGCTATTGATCTCACTTCATGTTGGCTTTTGTGTGAGACAGGACAGCTCTCAGAAGAAAACAAATAAGCCAGCCTACTGACTGGAATTAGAAGTAGTAGCAAGGATTCTTCTGATTACACTGAATGCTTTCATCTGTGTTCATGATTTTTGTAAAATTAATTCACAGGTAGTCATTGTGAATCTTTTAAACAGATTTGTTTCCTATCATGTTAAAAGCAATTTCCAAAAAAAGTTTACCTTTAGCATCTTATCTGGTCTGGTACAAATTTGCCTTATCTCTAGTTGTTTGCTTATTTTTCTGTTTGCTATCTGTGTGTGGTGGCATCAATCCTGATTGGGATCATATGTGTTGTGCACTAAAGCTAAGATAGAAGGGCAGCATGGAACAGGATGGCCACCTTGGATGAATCCCCCTTGGACCAGGCTGTGCTGCTCCACAGGTGGTGGATCTTTGTCCTTCCCTGAAAACAGAACTGGGAAGAGGCAGTCACACGTGCAACAGGGAGCAGGGCTGGATGGTGGAAGTAACTCTCTCCTGCAGAGGAAAGCCAGCAGGACAGGAACACCCAAAACATCTGAATGGGTCCTGAGAGGAGCAGGCAATTCTCTTGCAGCTTCTGCTGCCAGCTGAATTTATTTGTTGCTGAAAGGGTGAGCACCAGAACTCTGCCAGCCTTTGGAACTTGCTGCATAGAATTTCCTTTACTCTGTCCAAGACAGGCAGCTCCTGAGAAAGACCAGCAAAATACTTTCTCTACAATCAAGGCTTGCTCTCAAATGCCCTCCTGTGGTAATTTGCATACACAGAATTATGGTAATTATCCTGTAATTAAGAACTACTGGACAAATGGACAGATGGCAAAACTGCTACCTCCTTCCCCCACAGTATTTTATTTGATTTTGCCAATTAGAGGGGTTTTGAGAATATCTGGAAGTTGAGATACATACAGGCAGTCCAAGTCTGTTAAACTGGTCATCCTCAAAAACTAGAAAACATCTTGCTCAACACATCCAAACATGAACATAGGTGAAGTAGGGTATTTTAATATTGAACAGTGGGACACCTTTAATCTATTAGGTAGTAAGACATCTCAAATTAAAACATCAGTGGGAGGATGTTGAATTAATCAATAATACATAAGGAAGAGGCAGTTTTATGAGGTGTGATTACTAACCATTGTCATAATTTGAGTGTATTCTCTCTTGTAAAATAAGTAATTGAAACTAAAGAACTCTGTAATTTAGTGGGTTTGGAGGAGAAAAAATGGATTTTTAATCTTAAATAAATTATGGGATCATATTTTTCCCTCATTAACCCTTTTTCTATTTTAAATGTTGGAAGAGATTAATTTAATTATTTATTTGATTATTAATTAAAAATATTTCAAAGCTGTTCATGTATACAGATAAGCCCTATGCTAGTAAGTAACAGCAGTGAATACTGGGTAAAAAAAAAAGATTCTAAGGTGATTTTTACTTCATCACTTAGCACTGAATTTTGTAGTTGTAGTTTATATGCATGAGATTCTTAATTTGACTTCCTCACTTATATCATGGTCCATATGAATTCTCTATATGTGAAATGATCTTTCCTCTAAGCTTTGGCCATCTCTCATTAATGTTTACTATTCTAATGAGGCAGCATGAATCAACAGTCAGAATCTACCATCAGTCAGACGTTGATTTAAATTTACATGAGACTAAATAAATATGCAGACCTTTTAATATTCTTTCTGAAGATCAAATCTGTATAGTTTCCTCTGTCATGTCTCATACTATAGGGCTTTAGGATTTCTGTAGTAGACATTGTGGCTAAATAAGTGGACACTGCAACACTGAGCATTTGCAAACCAAAATAATGCAAAGATATGCTAGGTCTTGCAGCTCAGGTCAAGCAATGACAAGACATAAGATAATATCTTTCTCTGAGCTTTCAAAAATCTTTTCTGGGTAGTATTCCTTTCCTATGATATTCTGCTTTGTTTTCAGTAAGCCTTAAAAAGTTGTTCTATTTTAGGCACATAGATGATGACGTAGATGGTTTTAGTTACTATCAGGACAACTGCATAGTACATAATTATTGAGTCACTATATCCTCTTTTCCTTGTTAATTATAAAAAGTAGTGTCCCAAACAATTCAGATAAAAACAAAACAAAAAACAAAACAAAACAAAAAAATGGCCTGAGAGGTGGTTCTGGCAAGGTGAGGGTTGGCCTTTTCTCCCAGACAGCTAGTGACAGACAAGATGACACAGCTGTATCAAGGGATGTTCAGGTTGGACATCAGGAAGAATTTCTTAATGGAAAGGTTTACCAAGCATTGGAATAGGCTGACAGGGAGGTGGTGGAGTCCTGGACACTGAAGATGTTCAAGAAATCACTGGAGATGGCCCTTAGTGCTATGATTTAAGTTGACACAGTGGTGGTTGGTCAAAAGCTAGACTCGATGATCTTGGAGGTCTGTTCCAACCTAACTGATTCTGAGACCTATGGATGCTCACCCACCCTTAGAGTCAATCACAGAAACTCAGTCTTGCTTGCAGGTTGTGCATCAGATTATTGTTCCACATCAGTCAGCCCTTATGGCTATCACAGAGGCAGATGAAAAGCCAGGTCTTTTCTGTGATGTCCCCTAATGACTGGGTTCATTTAAACAATGTTCCTCTGTCTGAGCTCTAGTCAAAGTGCTAAGGTTTTTCAAACCAAAACAAAACCTGGAAGCTGACAACTAGAGAGAGGGATGGTTCCCCAGGCTCCTGGCCAGCAGAGCTCTGACTCATAGCAGGCTATGGAGGAGTGAAGGGCTGCCTTCCTTTCCCCTGCTCAGCTGGAACAGCACAGATGGGCTGCTAAATGGCAGGTTGCTGAGGGCAGGCTTCCCACAGTGGGATGTGCAAGCTTAACATGCTCAAAAATAAACAACATTTATGCATACATGGAAAGGTATTCACTATGTACTTCTGAGTTATTAGAGAATATTTATCGACATGTCATGTGTAAATGTACCTGCTTTCCTTGAAAAGAATTCAGGTAAGAACACTTGAATGAGAAAAAAAAATCAGTAGAGTGCGGAAAAATCTGTTTAAGCTTCATCATGCTGCAAATTACATTACATAAAAATTTTGATATAATATATAAAAGTTAATGAATTGCATGAAAGAAAAGCAAATCAGTCTTTTTTTCCAGTCATTTTAAATATAACGAAAGTTGCTTGGTTTTTTAATGTGAGAAATCAAATGGCATATTTCTACAGTATTATTCCATCTGAAAATACTAAGCATGATTGGTTTAAATTAGAGGGTGAATAATAATAGTTGGAACCACCTGACAAAAGATAAGGTAATTCTTCAATCAAAACTTTAATTAATTTGCATGGAATTTTCTTTATCTTTTCTTTTCTGAAGTTGTTATGAGATTATTTTTGTATTCCAGTTTATCTCTATTCTTTCAGATATAATTGTAGGGGTTTTTTTAGTGGTGATTCCAACTGTCATTCATAACATAGTGTATGTAGAGTACGTCAATATCTTTCTGGGTGTGACTATGTACTTAATTAGTTTTAGATAAATTGGAAAATAATAATTTTATATGAATAGGCTTGATTTTCAATTTAAAAAATGTCAGTTGCTAGGAGGCTCTAATCAAATAAAAAAAAAAAAAAAAGAAAAACAATCATGTCTAGAAAAGCTCATACAGTGATTAAAAGACACACAGAAGACACAGGAACATGTGGATGAAATGTTTAGTCTTCCTGACTTACTGTGGAAAATAATCTTCACTTTTCCTTAACTCTATATTTTTTCTATTTTTTCATGAACAATGAATAGTAATATGCAAGCAGAGTGAGCACTGCTTTAACATTTACATCTGAGTACATCTGAAAAATAACATAAGGATGTCAAGATAGAAATCCAATCAAATTTTTTATTATAATTGCCTCAAGAAACCTGTTAGGACTTATTTTTCTGTTATGACCTGAGCAATCAGTGAATAAACCCTGACATAAAAAAAATAAACCTCCAAGCAACTTCCCTAATGCACATTTTTCATCCCTTGCAGATATTCTGTTAATGAATTTGAGAATCAGAAGTAACATCTTAGATAAAAAATGCTTTTATTTAAGATTTGTTTAGTTTTATTCTAGTATTCAGTTCCTCTTGTGAAAAAAATCCAATGAATAATTGATGTTGGAAAAAGTCTGTTGTTCAACACTGCCTTTGCCATACCAACTAGCATAATACTGGATTTTTTGATACTAAATTATATTTACCAGTATATATAGGGTTGCCTTTTTCAACAATGAAACAATTATCTTTTGACATCCTTTGCTTTGATAGAGTCATACTATAAAAGGTATGACACGATCAGTTTTGATATGACCACACTAAATAGGGGTCTTATTTAGTGCCATCTTTAGTAACTTGCTGACTTTTTGTTGTTGTTGTTCTTTACACTTTGGCTTTCCTCTTTTTCATGGTTTTTTTTCATTATTTTCTATGGATGCTCCATCCCTAGAAGTGTTTGGGACCAGGTTTTATGGGGCATTATGCAACTTGATCTCATGGAAAGTGTCCTTATCCAATACAGAGGGGTTGGCACTAGATGATCTGTAAAGTCATTTCCAAACCAAACCATCCCATGATTCTATGGGTCTAACATCAACCTGGCCCCTAGATGAGTCCTGAGGCCCTTGCTCTTAGCTCGACACCTGAGCAGTTGCTAGAAATGGCAGTGCCATGTGTGCTGGGCTTCATGGCTGCAGTGGGGATAGTGGGAACATTACACCACAGCTTGACTCTCTTCACTTAAATGCTGAGTTGACCAGAGACTACTGGGGAATTTTGGGGCAGGAGGAGAAATGTGATAAATGCAGAATGGTATTTTTTAAAGCTGTTTACAGAACTTAATTTTTTTTTTTTTTTTTTCCCTTGGCTCACTGGTAGCCAGGCAAGAAATGGCATTGGCTTTTGCTCTGGTAACAATAGAGCAACACCTTGCACAAAGTTGTCCTAGTAACCTTCAAAACCTCCAAGAACAGGACATACACATTTCACATGATGACACTGATGCTACAGAGCCTGGGTGCCTCAGGGTGGGCTACTACTGTCCCAGAAAATACCCATCTCAATTGTTTTGATATTTTCCCAGGAAAGACACAGAGAGGGCTGCAGGATGAGTTTATTTATTCTGCAAGTCTTCTAACAAACCATAGATTACTGGTTGTATGCTATGTATTAGGTCTGTGTACCAGAAGGAAGTTAATGTTTGCCATTAACCACCTTTTACTGAACCTAATTACTCTAGTTTTGATTAAAGCACACAATGAATCCAAAAGCATTGAATCCTGATTTGAATGCATGAAAAGAAGCCAGAATTTCACTGGCATTTTTTTCTAGTAGCAATCAGCATCAGATTTAGAAGTTTATATTAAATATTTTATCTAAATTTTTGTCTTCAACTTTGAGCTATTGCATCTCATTACCTTTTCTACACAAAATGAAAAAGCTCTTGCTACTCAAGTATTTTCTCTTTGTAAAGATACTTACACACTGTAATCAAGTCACTTTTTGGTTTTGTGTCTTCTAAATGAAACAGATGGAGCTCTTTAAGCCTTTGCCGACAGCATGCTTTCTTCAGTTGTTGAATAAATTGTGTAGCTTTTCTTGCATTCTTCCCACTTATTTTTAAATATGGAACATTCTAATCAATGTTTCATGCCGAGGTATTTTACACATCAATGTTCGTTTTTTGTTTTATTTAAATACATCTGAGATTTCTTTCTCACAGCACTGCAATGGTATTCATGTGCTGAGGTCTTCAGCAGTCCTTTTCAAATTGCTTTTGTTGTTTCCCCACATACACCTCAGCTACAGTTCAGAAGCTACAATCTGCATATTTTTTTCTGTGCTTCAATCTGAAAACTACAAGTGACCAGAAGTGACCTGCAGTACACTGAAAAATGTACAGCTGAGCTAAACAAAAGTTATCACAAGATTTCACCCGGTGCATAGGCTTGGTCCCCTCTGGAAAGGAGAGGCAGGGAAGGAAGTGAGAGTGGAAATGAGGGATCTGTTTAAAAGTCAGTATAATTGAATACTGACTTTTCACACTTGCCTACAAAAAAGGATTATAAAATGCCTCATTTAAAAACGAGGAAGTAAAAAATGCCTCATTGGCCTCATTATGGTTTTCTCATGAGAAAGATTTGAGGGGTGATTTCAGATTAATGTGCCAAAAGCTGTACTGCTTTCTTGGAGAGGGTAGGCCTTAGTATCTGTGCCTAAACCATGTGCCTTTATGGTGTGCAGGAGGAATGTGTTTGTCTCTTCCTGCTAGTGTTAACATTTTTATCCTATTTCTTTTGTCTGCTGCAAGCCTGGGTTCACCTCTCTTTTATACAACTAACGTAGAAATGTGTTTTGATGGAGAAATAAAGTACATACACGGATTTGGACAGAAGCATCAGGTTCCATATCAGAGCACAGTTATCACACACCAAGCAACTTAAGACTTTTACCATAAGGCAAAGAAAGTTTCCCAACAATCCAACTCATTACAAACATAAGTCTTTGGACTTCCTTCAGTGTTATAAACAGAATTTATGCCCTATAAATTATATAATCACAACACTAGAACAAAATGCTAATGATAATCAGTTTCACTCTTATCTCAGCAAAGACATATACTTTGTTGCTTTCTCACCTATGTATCTTCTTAAAGTCCAACAATTCCTTATTTTCTTGGGGGAATCTTTCCAGTGTATGTTATACTAACCATTGCAAGGATTTCCTTATTGTCTAATATTTCACTGCAGTTTAAATGTTTTACTCCTCACCCTATCTACTATGAACAAACATGACTTTTGCAAAAGTATCTCTTTATTTTATGATTGCTGTCACATTTCTATTCAAATTTTCCTTATTTAGGCTTTACAGGTCCATTCATTTTGTTCATCCTAAAAAGTCATGCTTTTGAGCTCTTTGTGATTTCTAACATTCTCATATGGACTCTCATTTGGTCCACAATTTTCTTGAATGTACCTCACTGCACAGTGCAAAGCACTCCAAAAGCAGCTTTACTCCAGTAAGATGAGAATGGAAGGATAATTTTATGTTTCTAACTGGATATGTTCTTTTTAATGCATCCCAGCTAACTGTTTGTTTTAAAACAAAATTCTAGCATTTGTTCCTATTTGTGATTTTCTGTATAATTTCTTCTCTTCTGATTGGATTACATTTGCTATATCAAACTCTATCTTCAATTTGTTGAAATTCATGAAGACTTCTAATCCTGAGCTTCAATGTATTTTTTTGTGTTGCCATTGGTAAACTTACTTTGCTATCCACTATCTAGATTGTTGAAAAAAAATTAGTGGAATTGAATGGGCAGTAGATTTCTTTCAAAACTTGTGCAATTCATTAATCCAGTCTGCTAGCAAAACCACTGATAACTAATGCATGAATATGGCTTTCCATAAAGTTTTACTCATCTGATAATATCATTTTATAGCTTCTATGAAGACCAATTACTGGGATTTCACCAAAAATAGTAGAAACATTAGTGAACAGAAGGAGCAAGACATGCTACAGGGTTTATTTATCCACAAATTGTATAAATTTAGTGTAGAAGGGAATCAATTTGCTTATATAAAGCCCATTTTGTTTATGAACTGTTTTATATTTATAGGTTCTTGGGAGTAAACACTTTCAATTTTTTCCCAATATTACTTTTAGGAACTGAAGTTTCACAAATGGATTTATAGTTTCATGTCTTTGCTGTTTATTCTTTTCCTAAAGGCTGATTTCAGTGAGTCTTCAGGTACTTTATCTATTTTTCACATGTTCATAAAGAAAACTATTGAGTTTTTGCCCACTAGTACCAAAGGGTATAGTTCATCAGACCAGACTATCTGATTATTTAACTCATCTGACAATTCAACAGATTTTCTTCTGTATTCCACACTGAAGTTTTGCCCTTTAACCATAAGTATTAATTATGATAATAAGATGCTTTACAGATGGTATTTTTACTGATGATTTAGACAGAAGAAGCAGTGATGACCATTTTCAGTAGCATCCTTGTTCACTGGATGGAAAACCACAGTTTTCCTTCATCTCTGATATGACGGACATACAGCATAATTTCTTGTTACTCTGACCATCCTAGAATAGCTACATGCTTTTGCTGTCTGATTTCATGCCTTCCTATTTGTGTTTTACTTCTTAGTTTATCCTTACTAACTTGACCTGAAGCTTTTTTCATGCTTTGAAAACCAGGAAGTGCCATGTTTGGTCTCCTAATATTCAGTGTCTTTCTCTCACAAAAAGAAAGTTTATCCTTGTGTACTTATAGAAAGCAGCAGCTTTCTTAATTATTTTTTAAAGGTAAGATGTTCACTCTTTATCAGGTTTCAAATCAAAATTTTTCTACTTTCTTTGAAGTTTTTCTGAATTCCTTTGTTTTTATGTTGCTCACCCTCCTCTCCCTTTCCATGGATTTTGATTTCTCTCAGCCAAATTTTTTACATTTCTTTCCCTATAGTCAGAGACTACTTTTCTCTTTAACTTTGAAGTAATTTGGAGTTACATTTTCAACTATGGCATGAAAAATTACCAATAGTACATTCAAATATCTTTGAATTTTTGAATTATGATTCCTTTCAAAAATTATGGGTTTGTAATTAAATACCCTATGGGTCCAAGTCCTGTGTTGTTAAGGATTCTGCTAGTTCTTTTAGCTATTCAAAATATTAAAAACAACAACAAAAGAAAACAGCAACAGAAAAACCCACAAGCTATAAAAAAATTAAGTTTCTTTTAAACTGATTCTACTGGATTTGTGATCTGTATTTAATAATTAAATACAACATATTATGTATGACTGTTCAGTATTTTCCACAAAATGTCCAGGTCTTACCTGGTTTCTTTCGTTATCCTTGTCTATGAGTTTCTGTTTCCATCCCCTTAAACTTTTTCTAAATGTTGGGTTTTTTCCCTTCCTCTGTCTTCTCATTTTCTCTCCTGCCCATTTAATTTGATTTTTGTATTAATTCTATTTTTACATGTTAGCTGAAAGTACATCATATGGTTAAGGAAGACTGAACTGCAAGGTGACACCCTCTGCCATCCATGCCTTTATGTAATGAATGTATAATTGTCCAGGGTCTGTTTTCCCCAGAGGGACCCCAGAAACATGATCATTTAATTGAGCTCTTTAGACTGATGTTTATGGGATACATTATCTATCAGATATATCTGGAATCTTCCATAATTTCTACATAGAACACCAAGAAAAGTTCTGCCTGTTCACATCAATGATAGTTACAGGTTTCCTTTTATATCTTTGGCTTAACTTCTGGTATTCTAGCTCCTAGCCCATATATTTCTCCCACCTATTTTTGATCAATTTTTGTTTAGAAAGATCCCAGTATTATTTATAACAACCTAGGTAGGGACTGCCCTAAGTTAATGTAGTACCCAATAGAGAAGCAAGAGACTGGATTTTGTTTGGTATGTCCAAGGAGTTAACTGTTTTCCTCAGCCACCTATTCCATTGTCTTCTAATTTTTCCCCTCTCTGTATCTTCTGTATTTTCGCCTATATTTTTGTTGTTTCAGATTTTAATAAATTTGAATTACAGCTTAATTAAATCTCTTTAAAAGCAGAAAAATGAAGAAATAGCTGAGTAAACTCATGGGTTACTTTTTAGATCTGAGAAATGGCATTCATCTGGAAGTATGAATGCAACTTTGAGAAATATATTTTTCTTGCTACTGTTACTAATGTGGTTAAATCTCTAAAACATTTTTTGAAGTTGCATAATTATGGTATTGAGTTGTGATGCTAGAATATACAAAGAATGTTTTTGCAAATGCTGTTCATATTTATTCCTTCAAAATATTTAATTTGTTAACTATCAGCTATAATCTATGAATATCTCTAGTTTTAAAACTGTAAAACAGAAATAAAATAGCATTTCCAACCTGGAAAAGTCAAATTATGCAGTTGTCACTTGCACTGTGAAGCAGCTTTTCTAGTTTCCCATCATGATTTATAGTTTCAATGTTTAATTTTCTCTTGTCAGACAAAAACTGTTCCACGGATATTGATGAATGTTCCTCCAAGCCCTGTAAAAATGGAGGCCATTGCCATGATTTGGTTGGTGAATTTTACTGTAGCTGTTTACCAGGTAAGAAGTCACATGTTATTTAATTGAGAAATGTTCTGTGGTATTCAAAAAAGAAACAGTTTTTCATAAGCTCACAACTAAGTAGTAATTTATTTTGCTTGAAAAGAGAGAATGATGAACAGCTATTCTTTAAGCATATGCTACAATTGTTATGGAGATGGTGTCAGCAGAATTTTTTTATAGAATATAACTTGTATTCTGTAAGTCCTGCCTTCCAAACTGATGAATAGAGAACCTTAAAAATAAACCAACTCTGCCTGTAGCATGATTTTGTTTCCATCTTTTCTACTAGCAAAAGTTATTTTTAAAATGTTTGAAAGAAGATGTGGACAAACTGTACAGTAGTGGTCATAAGGGTTGCTGTGGTGGGTTATCCCTGGCTGGGAGCTGGGTGCAGTCAGTTACACATCATTTCTGTTGCTCCTTCCTCCTTTGGGGGAAGACTCCTCACTCTCTTCCCTTCCTCCAGTGTGAGCTGCCTCCCAAGGAAGAGTCTCCTCCTTCTCAAATATGAGTTCCTTCCCATGGCCTGCAGCTCTTTACAAATTCCTACAGCATGATTCCCTTCCACTGAGTGTCGTCCTTCAGGAACAGCCTGCTTCAGTGTGGGTCCCCCTCAAGGTCACAGCTCCTGCTAGGAAACCTGCTCCAGTATTGACTTCTCTCCCCATGGGGCCACAGCTGCTGCCAGAAGTTTGTTCTTGTTCAGGCTTCCCACAGGAAGGGTCACAGCCTCCTTTGGACATCCACCTGTTTTGTCATGAGGTTATCTGTGGGCTGCAGGTGGATCTCTGATCCATCATGGTCCTCCGTGGGCTGTAGGGGCTCAGCTGCCTCACCATGGGCTGCACCATGGACTGCAGGGGAATCTCCTTCTGGTGCCTGCAGCAGCTTCTCCCTCTCCTTCTGTACCGATTTTTGGTGTCTCCAGAGTTGTTTTTCTTGGTATCCTCACATTTTTTTCTGGCTGCAGTTGCCCAGTTCATTATTTTTTTCCCCTCATTAACTGTATTTGCAGAGGTGCTACCACTGATGGTCTCAGCCTTGGCCAGTTGTGTGTCATCCCATGGCGTTACAGTCAAGCATTTACACATTGAAATGTAGTATCTTTTAATATAACTGGCTTATTTAACAGGTGACACTTCCATAATAAGACTACTTTTTTATCCCCTGTTTTCTTTATTGTGGGCCAACTGGTTGTCAGCCAATCAGAAAGTAGTGAGCAAAACATGAAGCAGTTTCTTGATACTCTTAAGTCAGTTACATTGCATTAAACCTTGTTCTAGAATGTTAACAAAGTAAGGATAAAATAAACAAGCTTGTATTTAGACAGAAATTTACTTTAATTGGATAGGCAAAGTAAGTTGTTGAAAATTTTAATGTTGGTATAAGAGCTTTATATGTTTTTAAAATGTATACAAGCTATTTCAAGCCTAATGTACAAATAGCTTGAAAGTTATTGATGTGTGGACTACAGAAACTTACAGCCAGCACTGTCACTAAGTAATAGTACAAGGGCATGAATATAATTTGAATATATGTATAAATATTTATGGATATTACTATATCTATAAAAGTTTGGGTATGTGTGTGTTATACATGTGCATACATATACATACTCACTACTTTTTTAAGACATGAGTCTTTCAGACTTTCAAGATGCGGAATATTGAAGGTTTATTATTATTGTTGTTATTATTATTGCTATTAATTATTTTCCCTAAGTTTTTAAGGCTGAATTCTTATATTTTGCTGTAATGTTGGTTTTTCAGTTGCAAAGACAAGTGACGATATTTCATCATGCTTTCCGTTGTGGATAAACCAAATTTCGTATCTCATTTTGTTAGTGTAGTTTGGTCTGTGAAATCACAAACACGACGATAATTATGAAAACATCTTCCTATTATACCTAAAAAGTGACATCATATGCATGAAATGAATACCAAAATGTTGTAAGAATATGTACATATGAAACTCAGACTATAAACATTTCCTATTACTATTTTGAACACTTCTTAGATAGAGCCTTTGTGAAGACTTCATCCATCTGCAATAGTCAGGATGAAAAGCAATGGTTTAGACAATATTTAGTGTTGCAGAAAGGCAATAGAGCACCTGAAGAACAACACAAAGAAATTTCAGCTAATCAATCAGCTTCATCAGAAACCCATTTTCAATGTCTCTCTGCAAATGCATGCAGCATGGGGAATATGCAAGAGGAGTTGCAGATGTGTGCATGCCTTCATGGCTATGATATTATTGGCATCACAGGGACACAGTGGAATGACTCCTATGACTGGAGTGTTGCAATGGAAGGATACAGGCTTTTCAGGAAGGACAGACAAGGCAGATGAGGAGACAGTGCTTGCACTCTGTGTCAATGTTCCGCTGAAGTCCATGTAGCTTTGCCTGGTGAGGGATGAAGACTCAACCAGGAGCTTATGGGCCAGGATTAAAGAAAGGGCAGGAACAGGTGACATTTCAGTGAGAGTCTGGTACAGGCTGTAGCACCAGGGAGCCCAAGTGAAGGATTCTGGGTTTGCATAGGCAGATTTTGGGAGCTGAGGGGCTACAGAGACAACAGATGAAAGATCTTAATTAGAATTACTACTCAGTATAAAACTAAAGATCTATTGGCAGATTACAGCATAACATAAACCAGTGCACTATATCAAGTGACCCACATTAAAGGTAGAGAAAGAAATAGTATTGATTAGAAGTCAAATGTAACTTACTGATATAATAATAATGCACACAGATTCCTTCACTTAATCCCTGGGGAATAACAGTGAACAATCCCTATTCATTGGAGGAACACCACACAGTTCCAGGAAAATGTACAGGTTTCTGCTTTGTGAAAGATTGGTGTGGGTTTCACAGTCATAAAGAGAAGGTATCAAAAGGTCAGTCAAAAATCTGACTTACCTTCCCAGATCTCACTTCAACAGTAAGATGTTCATTGCCAGCTGGGAGATGCCAGACCTGGGTTAAGCCCACGGCACCAAAATAACTCAGAAGAATACAGCTTGTCCTGCTTGAGTTACCTGACCGGTTAACAAACAACAGATAAATTCTTGTGGGGGGTGAGATGACCTGCTACAGACTTGTGGAACTGCATCTGAATTACTGTATCTAAGCTTTGCATTCTCTGCTTAAAGACAGACATTGTTTTACTGAGGCAAGTCTAGCAAAGGGTCATGAAAATGGAGAACATGATATACAAAGAGACACTGAAATAATTGGATCTGCTCACCCTGAAGAAAAGGGCAAGAGAATTTATTGGGGTTTACTACTACCTCCCTGAAGGATGGAGGGAAGAAAGAACAAGTGTTTTCTCACAGGTCAAAATCCTCTCAGGGCAAGAGTCAATGGACACAAGTCAGAATGCAGGAAAATTCAACATTAAGGTTGAAATAAACCCTAAAGCAACAGCACTATGGTTAAGCAGTTAACTACTGGAACATATTTTCTGGAAAGCTTGTGATATCCTCATCTATGGAATCAAATTTGAATATTGACAGGACAGTTCCCTTCGCTATGTGATCTATCTGGGATAACTATGAGTGAGTGTTAGACTAGATGGCCTCAAGACATCATTTCCAGCTCAAGTTTTCCTGTGATTCCATTAAAGAAGGAATCTTTGCCCAGTTTTATTTTATAAATGTAATACTTTAAGGTGAATTTGAATTGAACTAACCATACCTACACAAAATCTTTGAGACTGTAAGCATTTTGGCCAGATCTAAAAAGTTCTACATAATCTTAACTATAGTGTTACATTTTATCAAGTTTGCAGCTGAAAAGAATGTGTTTATATGCAATGTTTTTCTAAAGCCAAATTTTTAATGAGTATTCCAGAATTTACCAACTATATTTTTTCATGAGTATTAATTTATTCTTCCACTAGAAAATGGTTACCTATGTATATTGAATTTTAAAAAGGGGGGAAACAAAGTGTAAAGCAAGAGCTATATTTTATGACGACAGTAGTCTTTTATCTAGAAGCTGTGCCTTGAAGTAGTCAAGTAAAGCAGAGCTTGAGAAAGAAGTGAGGAACCTCTTTCTAAAATTTATAAGGTATCCATAGATAATATTTATGTGATATTTAAGGAAATTTTAATGTACAAGAGGCTGAATTTTTACAATATATTCAGAAAGTCATTAAAAGCGCTCACTGGAATATAGCCAGTTCCTTATGGAAAAGCGAAGATCCTTTAAGTTTATTGAAGACAAGCATGAGGGAATCTTAGAAGCATAATTACCTTTTCACAGATGGCATTGCATTTCTTATTTGTTACCACAGAATGTGATATAACTAGAAAATTTGTTTGGAAGGTTTGGTAAAGGATTAGACAAGTTCCACCCAAAAAGTCTGTAAGTCAATACTAAAAATCCTTTGACTTTTTAAAATACCTGAATGTTTGGTGCTTCCAAAGGGAACAAACTGCTGGAAGCTGCTAAACTAATAATCTCTCCCTAAATCATCCCTCCTTTTCTGCTCTCACACAGTGCTATATTGGATGCACAATTTTTCTCTTTTAGAAAACATTACATCTACTACACAGCTTCTTTCCAATCCCTGTTTGTGCTTCAGTGTTGTATTATCCCTGCTATACTTAACTGAATACATAAATATTTATTTTTTTTTCTTCTTTTTATTTATGGGATTAGTGAATGGTTAGCATGATTGCTAAGGGAGACTGATTTTGAAGGAGAAAATCCTATCAGTTGATGGATTCAAGCTAAAATCAATTTTTGTTCAACTTAATACACTGAATCAAAGGAGCAGTACTTCTGATTAAGAGTAAACATGCACACAGAGAAGTTGTAAATCAAATTCTTCCTTTTTGGAAGGTTTTGCTGTTATTAAAGTTTAGTGTACCATGAAATAAGACTGTACTTTCTTTCAAACCTTTCTGGCAACCCTTGTTATTAAGTAGATGCTTATACATGAAAGTTTTTACTCCAGGAAGAGACCTTAGAAAAACTATTGCATGCTGTGACTCAAAAAATAAAGTGAATCATCAAGAGTACAGATGGAAAAAGTTTACAAAATCATTCAGTTCTTCACACTGCTGCTGCACAATGATCCTTAACATAGAATTTGTAATATTTTTTGCTTTGATTTCAAAGTTGCTTGATCAGAAAGTGCAGCATTTTTCACATAAAGCTGTTGCTCTGCTTGCCAAAAAGACTACCTGATGCATAGCTTAAAATTCCAATTATTGATTTCTTGCTCCAAGTCACAATTCACTTATGCAATTCGTAAATCATGTTTTATTCTACCTAACATCCTAATTTGTACTGGGATAGGATTCTTTCTACATAAGTCCATCTAATCAGCTATAGAAATGTTCAGCAGACTGACACAGAAGGTACTCTGAGTATTCATATAGCAAATTGTACAGTAGCAGTGCTTGTAGCAGTAGTTAGTGGACTCAATGTTTTAGGGAAATAGAGGTCAATATATTTGCATGATGTTGTCACTTTTGCAAAGTCTTAATACTGAGACTTCTGTAGGCAGTCACATCCATGACCTGTGTGATGGCTCTTAAACCAGAATGAAGGCTGAGGCCATGAAAAGTCAGAGATGTTGGAGAAGCAGAGGTTATGCAGAAGGGTCTCCAGGACCTGGTATTTTTACTGACCCTTGCTAAAACAGTATCTGGAAACAGTGAGTGACAGGGAACATTATTAGGGGTCCTTCCCGAGAGTTTTTCCTTATATTCATAGCTCAATCATACACTAGTATTTTTCCCTGATATTTGTGAAATGTTAAAAATATTTTAGTCAACCCAACAATTCTTCCATGGTTTTGAGAATCTTAGTGTATTAAGATATTTTTCTAATAGTGATATTCCTGAGCATGTCCAGTCATTTGTTACCACTGAAGGTTGGATTGTTTGCTTAATTTTTTCATGGATCCCTTTTATAATGTTAGTTAAACTTAAAATGGTTTTTACATTACATGTAAAAATTTATTCATAAATTACCTAGCAGAAAAAGGCAGAATGTTGAGAGTTCCCTTTTATAAAGAAAAATAATTCAGAAGTATTCTACAATATTTTCAATATTAGGAACTAGGAAAAATAGTCATCAAAGGCCATTCTTTGCTTTTTCACTCTGGAGAAAAGCCCCTGATCTTATTAGCAGAAGGGAAAGCCTGGATAAAACACAAGAAAATGAATGTTTAATAGGTGTTCCCCCCAGACAAATAATTGACTGGATCTGCATACAAGGTCTGGTTGAGATAGAACTAATCCTCTTCACAGAAGCAGTTACAGTGCTGTGTTCTAGATTTGTGATCAAAGCTGTGTTGCTAAGTCAGGAATGATGCTAAGCAGTGCTTGCACAGCATCATGGCCATCTCTGCTTCTCAATTGCCCTGACAGTGGGTAGGCTGGAGTGGACAAAGCAGGGACAGCTGATCCCAACTGACCAAAGAGATGTTCTATTCCATATGCAATAATATAGTCAGCCATAAAATCCTGGAAAGAGTTTTCTAAGGTAGCTGTTGCTAGAGACCATATGGCCATTGGGAGGAGGTAAGGAGGTAAAGAGTGTCTTTGCATTACTTGGTGTGTAGAGATATAGATATAGATATAGATAGATATAGATATAGATATACATGAT
>WEIU01021317.1:34245-48346 GCA_013389925.1 Aegithalos caudatus
TCGCTAATTTGTCCTTTTCATGACTCACGAGTTTTCTCACTTTTTCCTTTCCATTTCTCTATGCAATCAAATTTTGAGATATACATAAACCTTTCTCTTTTCATGATTTTCACTAGAAAAGCAAGAGAATAGTGCAGAGAAGTCTTAAGTTTCCCCACTTGTAATTATCATGCTTTTGGATAAAGTTGCCATACATGTTTTAAATTGTGATGCTAACCTTAATATACATGTTTCAGGCAGACGTAAGTTTTTGAGATTTACATAATAAAAATGCGGCTGAAAAAGTGCACAGTAGCTCATTCCTCTTGTGGACATGTGATTTCTCAGACATTTATGTATTCAAAGTGTGCACTATGATGTAATACTGAATGTGTATTCTATAATTCACTGACATCTATACCTTCTATTTGTTCAAAGTGTTCCCAGAAGCACAGTAAGACTTTTAAACCTAATCTTTATTATGGGTTAGAAATTGGACATAAAGTTATTAAAAGCAAATAAAACTGCAGTTTCGACTTCAGTGAGATTTCATTATATTATTCTTCTAGAAATAGTCATTGGATGAGTTTTTGCACTGAAATATTGAAATATATAGAATTTTTTAAAATTAAGATGTAAAACAAGATACAATGATTTTTCAAAAAATTCCTGAAATAGATTTACCTTTTAACTACAGTTTTAAGATTAAAAGAATTAAATGAACAAAGAAGAAGAAAATTCACACAATTTCACTAAAAACCACTCATTGTACATCAACATATACTATGTATATATAGTAGCAACCAAGTGTAGGAGAGAGAAAAGGTGGAATCCAAAAGTATTATATGAAATTAGGAAGGAGGAAAGGAGAAATGAGAGGAGGAACACACTTTGAAAAGCTCATTAAACGTCTCCTGTAAGACTTGCTGTTAAGGCAGGCTGTGATGAAGAAAGAGAAAGTAAACATTGTGAAGCGACCACATGGCAAATGTCTTGCTATTGTGAAAGATTAGGTATAATAGCTTTATTAAAAAAGTTTCTTTTTTATAATTCCAATTTTCTACCTGTGCTCCTATTTTTCACTGTAGTGCTTTATGCCAGTGGTAGAAGAATTTTTCCTGCAATAGAAGAAAAAATTGTCAACTTCCTCTCATTTTTTCAAAAACTCTGCTGTCATTTATAAGACTCTAAATACAGAGAAGAAAATTGATTAACAGCTAATTTGTAATGTCAATTCAATCCACCAGCCCTAGCAGATGACTTAAAAATTTGACATTTTTCTAATAAAAACAACACTATTTATTTCAAAGTGTCTAATAAGAAATTGAGTTACTGCTACCAAAAGCAGACACAAAAGAGTGATGTCTTGAGCAACACTGTAATAACCCATTACAAATTCCCCAGGTAAGGAAAGATCTCAATGACAGCCTTTAGCTTGAGTCTATTCATTTCAAAAAGTACTGTAATGGCAGTAAAAGGATGGAAAGAAATGACTACTTGATAGCAAACACCTATTTTAAAGACCTGTTAAAACCATCATAGCTGTATTTCACAATTCACCTTCTTTTATAAAGGATTTAATTCGCCAGTTGTGATTAATTTTTAATTTGGTGCATCTTATATTTGATATATCTATTTTTCTTGTTTTCTGATACATTATTGAAATATGTTCTCTGTGGTTAAGTACCTCTTCGTTAAAGAATTAGCCCACTCACATTTAATAAGAAATTAATAAAATTTAGAATGATGTAATCTCTGAATCCACTCTATCTTTTTTCCATTTCTGACATTAGAAATGCAAATAACATTTGTTTTTGTATTCCAGAAAACTGATAGAAGTTTGGTCAATAGGTTTAAAATCTTGTTTCATGGAGAACTTAAAGTGATAATCAAACTATGCCTTTTCCTGATGTTAGTATGTTACATCTATTAAAAAAAAAATAAATTATATGTTTGATTTATGTTATAAAACTGTTGGTTCCAAAACTTCAGTTTCTGAAAAGTAGATAGCTAATAGGCTATTTGTCCACCACATATCTAAACTTATTCAAATTTCTAATAAGGGATCTAAAGGTTTTGGAATTATGATATGCTATGTTGATTGGCCACCTCTAATTTTAAAAAATAATAATTCAGAAGTGCAGTTTTGTAGCCAAAACTGAAACAATCTTTATTCTACTGCCATTCCTAAAGAAGTATTAATAGTCTTCATTTTGGATGTAATTTTTAAATTTTCTTTGAAATTTTCACTCTTTTAATTCTTCATCTATGCTTTTGCTCTGTCTTTGTTTTTCTACCCTTCTCTAAAACAACTTCCTTCTTTGACAACTCATATTCCAACACACTCATATTCTTGATATTCTGGTCCTACAATGTACTGAAAAATAATTAGCATTTGTTACGTTTTAATATTCTATGTCTCTACATGCATTAATAAGGAGCAAAAATATTATATAAAATTCCTAACAAGTAAGAGAATTGCCTTACCAGACATTCAGCAAAGTCTACTGCTGTTACTTTATGTAGTTTAATCACTTTTTTTTTTCCTTTTTTTCACCTGTAACTAGATTCAATCCCTTTTCTTTCACCCCAGCTTTTCTAGTACCATATGGTGTTTGAATCAGATGAGAAATTCAGGATCATATTTGGATCTCATATTATCTTCAAAATTTACAAAAGACAGACTAGAAAATAGATGATAGATGACAGGAAATGTCTATGTAGTTTCTTTCTGTCCAACAGATTCTATCAGCAAATTCTAAGAAATAGTTCAACCCCAAAATTTTGCTGTGTACTGCCTGTCAATCTTAACTCCATGAAGGACATGAACAGTAACCCAATGTATGTTTCTTTTTATTTTCATATTTTTCTTCTTAAATTCTACTTAAAAAACTTTCACACTCCTGAGGAAATGCATACATGACTTTATGTGGCACTTCAGAAACCATTCTCTTTTTAATAAAGTCATTGAACTTACTTTCTGTAATAAATTAATTCATCTCTAAAATAAGAATATTGAACTGAAGAACTCTGTTTAATCCACTATTGTATTACACAATGGGGGGCAGCTCATCCTCTTATCTCCTCATTCTTGAAACATGTAATCTGAAAGCATGCAATACCTCTGAGATGTAACTGAGGAAGAATAGCAACATTGCCCACTGTGCTGATTTTACTGGGAGCTTCATATTTCACTGAATTTTTTTCAGAGATGTTAAGCTGAAAATCTGTGTAATTCAGAAGTTAGGTAATTCATACTAATTATTTCTATAGTTGTTTATATTTTTGTCATTGCTTTTGTTTTTTGGGTTTTTTGTTTTTTTTTTTTCTACAGATCTAGCAGCAATTCTTCTACCCCAATTCTAACTGTGGTAAAGTATTTAAATTAAGCAACTTCTTACTCTCATTTTTCATTATCCATAAGGGAATTATAAATGCCACAGGATTTGCATATCAATTAGAGGAAGATGTTATACTGGAAAGGGTAATAAATTACCTATTCCTAATAACAATCAAGTTATGTTATACAATACATATCACCTTCTCAGCAGATCTTGACATCATTCCAAAAGGAGCAGCAAATACTGACAACTTTGCAGGCCTCCTGGGAAAATGAAAATGGATAACAGATATTATTTCATAAGGTTGTTTGATGTATTTTTTCTGCTCTTGTGGTTATTTTATTTTGGAGTTGTAAAACATTCTTAGGTGCTGTCTTAATGCATCATACCACAAAATTATAAGGTAGCCTTTAAGCCACAATATTATAAGATAACATTTCAGTCCAGCAAGTACAGTCAGAATAAAAACTTATTCTGTGTTTTCTTAGTGTAAATAAGAGAGATTCTGAAGATGCCTGTTATGGTACAGTAATCAAACTTACGTTGTAATAGCTATAAGTCTTCTGGTGTATTTCTGTCAGAGTAAAGTATGTCTCTGTTTTTCCTTAATCCTTTTTCTCTAGTTCTAATCCATCTTTTAGTGGAACTGACAAAAATATTCTTACAGTATTGGAACATGTACCTAGCCATTGTGTACCTAGCCCTTTGCCTAGGTTTAAGGGTTTTTTAAGATGAAAAACACTGTAGAGCAGTAGTTCTCCTACATCTTCACATTAAATTGTATGGCTTAAGATCCAATTTGTCCAAAGCAGTAGAAACGGTCATTGAAATCAAATAGCTAAAAGGTACATGGTGGACTCATTAGGCCTCACTAGCAGAAAAAAATTCTAAAAGAGGGTGAATGAACAAAAAGTGTTCTTTCTGTAGAAAGGGCAGATTTACTCCTTAAAAAAAAAAAAAACTTTCTCAATCAGAATTTCTGTTCTACTGTTTTGCACTATATTCAAGAGTAGACAAAGAACCCTTAAAAAGCAATAGTCTGAACAGACCAAGTGAACTCAGCCATTGCTCCTATGGCTCCCCTTCAAGACCCTTTACCATCTTTGTTTCCCTCCTTTGGACACACTTCAGTATCTGTCTTACACTGTGGCACCCAAAACTGCCCCCAGCACTGGAGGTGAGGCTGCCCCGGCTCAGAGCAGAGCAGGACAATCCCCTCCCTTGCCCAGCTGGTGATGCTGTGCCTGATGTACCCCAGGACAGGGCTGGCCCTCCTGGCTGCCAGGGCACTGCTGATTCATGTTCAACTTCCTGCCAACCAGAATCCCAAGACCCTTTCTACAGCACTGGTCTCCAGCATCTCATTCCCCAGTCTGTACATTCATCCAGGATTGCTCTGACCCAGGTGCAGAATCCACCACTTTCCCTGGCTGAAATTCCTATAGTCAGTGATTGTTCAGTAATTTGTCTCTCTGCGGGGTCTTTCTTGCCTTTGAGGGAGTAAAATGTTCCTCCCAGTTTAGTATTATTGGCAAACTTACTTAGTATTCCTTCAAGTCCTGTGTCCAAGTAATTTCTGAAGATGTTGAAGAGCACAGGGCTGAAGATGGAGCCCTGTGGAACCCCACTAGTGACAGGTCACCAGTCTGATGACACCCCATTCACTATAACCCTTTGCATTCAATCTGTGAACCAGTTGCTCACCCATCACATGATGGGTCTATCCAGCTGTGTGCTGGATGCTTTGTCCAGAAAGATACTGTGAGAGACAGATTTACTGAAATCCAGAAATATTACATCAATTGGTTTCCCTTGATCAACAGTGGGTTACCTTGTCCTAAAAGGAAATCAGGGTTGCTGAGCAGGACTTTCCCCTCATGAAGTGACTGATATTGTGTTGTTTTTCAGAGGTTTTTCTAGAACTCCCAGAATAGTCTTCTACATTATTTCATCAGTCACAGAAGAACCTAGAGTGTTCAAATGAAAATGCATACTGTAAAATCATGCATTATGTTTGTTTGGCTACAACTTCAGTTGTGGTATCTAGAGAGGACTTAGAGCAATTTCAGAGCTGTAGGCTTGTAGTTCAGCCAAGTTACAGAAAGGTAGAAAAGAGCAGAAATGGGAAAAAAGTACTAAAAGATGATAATGATTCACTGTGGAGAAGAAAACCACTGGAAGTAATTTAGGTCCACTAATGCTCTTCACTAATGTTCCTTATCAATGACCTGGATTGTTGAATTAGGAGTATTGTGTCTGAATGTGCAGATGGCACCAATCTAGGACAGAAGCGGGCAAAAATTCTAGCAGTGTTCTTGAAAAGAAAGAAGGTTCAGCTGAGCAAAGATGGATCTTCTTTGGCAGTCATAAACAAATTCATAGAGAATTGGAAACAATCAGGCAGCAATTTGCAAAAACACCTCCAGATATTTCAGGCTAAATGGGATTGAGCCATGTACCTATGTTGTTGAAAAAGAAATTTCCACCCTCAGATATTTTTCCAAGAGCTCTGCTTGTGCTAGAAGTGATGTATCTCCCTGCCATACACTAGTGTACCAGCAGGCTCTTGCCAATCTGACCTTGCCTTGCTGACTTTGACTTTCAGGCTTCTTCTCAGGCCTGATTTGTCCCTGCAGGTTGTCTGGTCATCACTGTGCTGCCCTAGACCTGATTATCAGCAATGGACCTCCTCAGCTTCTCTCATTTGGGTGCTGTGGGACTGTATTGCTTGTCAGTGAGTTCTGCCCTGCCTGCTTTGCTGTAATATGACCTATATGAATAATAAAATTTGATTAAATTTACTAAATTAAAGCTATGTGAACACGGTACTTTCAAATATGGTACTAAGACATATACTCTGCATACAGAGACAGCACAGGATATGATTGGAATATGTGTTGGTAACCACTACACATCTCATAAAGTTTATTAATATTGTTGCTCCAAAGGGCTTGTGCCTCTATATAGAGCTGTAGGTATTCAGATTTTCATCACCATTTCATCACTATGTTATTATCTACAATGCTAGATTTCATTGATGAATGAAGATTATTATCAGAAAAACACTTATGTTCAATAAGTAGTGACCAAACTATCAGAGAACAGCTTGTCTCTCACCTCCAAATAACTCTATTTAATCTGACAATTTTTGAATTTTTAAATATGTCAAATAACTCATATTTGGCTATGCAGTGATTCTGTGATGGACAACATTCATGCAATGAAAATAACAATGCCCTTTAATTCTCCTGTGTTGGAGCACAACTGAAGCAAGTGTAGCTAAAAATTAATCTCCAGGGTTGAGCAGACCCTGCAAATATGTCAGTGAAGGGAAATTAATGTGCCTGTGCCAAGAACTTCTGCTTTAGCACAGAGGTGACTAGGACAAACTGGCCAACAGTAATTGCTTAGTAAAAGTGTAGAAGAGGGCCAGGAAGGGCTGTGGATTCAGCTTCATATAGGGGATGATTCTGCTCTATAAGCTTGGCCTGTGACATCTTTCTTCTGGGGACTTCCTGAATCAGTTCTGAATTCTGAATCAGAATTGATCTTAGAGTAAATCATTCAGTAGCCTAAATGAAATCACCTTTCTTGCCTATGTCAGCAACATTGACTTGCCACCATTGTCATATTAGTTTTTACAGTAAATAACCTAATATGGCTGAGGCAGTACTTCTGGGATATGAAGAATATTTTTAAATCTACATGTATTTGTTGATTCTAAATTGAGTTAGTAGTAAGCAGAAGGTGGATTGACTATTCTTTTTAGTTCCTCTCCAGACTGAATTAAGCTTAAATGATGAACAGAAATTTTTGCTGAAAAACTTCTTTTTCAGTCTTGCAATCAGAAAATCGTACCACAAAATTCAAACCAAATACAATTACAAAATTGTAATGATTACATTTCAGCTTCCATTATAGCTTCTTGGGACTAGCCAGTGAAGCATAATTTATCAGAAAATACTGACATGATGGGATAAAACCAGACTTTTGGCCTAGAAGCTTTATTTTTTAAATTTATTCCTTAGTTGAAAAAAACTTCACAAAAGATCTAAAACTCTTGAAGAACTCCAAAGCTTATGACAGAAAATTGAATTGCAAATCTTAAAATTCTTTTGTCTTGAAGAATTTATTTATTTCTTTATTTTAGGACTGACATATGTAGGAAAAAAAACCTGATGTACAAACACTCTAACTACTTCTGAAACCATAGTCTTACAGCTTGTTAAACTTTCTTTCAGACTATGTGTCCATAAACACAAATTTGACTTTTCCCCAGCCTCTACTGAGAAATGAAGGAGCTCATTTCTTCACAAGAACACAACAATCTGAATTTTTCAGATTGCTGCTGTTGTTAGATCAGAATGTCTGCTTGTGAAAATGAGAAGTCTTCAGAGAACACAATTTTCCTAAAGTTGCATTGCCACGATTTCTCAGTCTCTTACCTTTTGGAACATGGAGTTTTAAAACTTTTACAGGGCAACTCTGTTATTCTAATCTAATTGCTGAAATTTGATTTGTCTTTACTGAGAATTAATGGATTTTGTTCTCTGAGTTGCAGATACAATATATGTAAGAAGGATACAACAGAGAAAATTGCTTTTTCTACTATATCTCTTATAGTTGTGATTGGTTACTTCAATAGAGCAATCATATCTATTTATTAGAGGAGATGGTCAAAATAGAGAAGTTTCTTTTTGTATTGTCTGAGGCAGGAACATTATTTGTCTACCCTGCTTTTCCTGTTGTGGTGGGCTGACCGTGGCTGGATGCCAGGTACCTGTCAAAAGCACTTTATGTCTGTCCTTGGCAAAGGCATGGGGTGGGGGGGGTGGTGAAAATACATGGTAAGGCTCCTGAGTTCAAATAAGGACTGGGAGAGATCACTTACACATTACTATCACTGTCAAAAACTAACTGAATTTACTACTAATCCAACCCAGAGCAGGAAAATAAGAAGTCAAATAAAATCTTATAAACACCTTCCCCCCACCCCTCCCTCTTTCCCATGCTCTCACTGCTACCGCCCAGTGATGCTGGAAGACAGGAATGGGCGTTATGGTGAGGTCACCCCAGGCTTTTTTGTGCTGCTTCCCAGGGAGAGGAGTCCTTCCCCTGCCTCACTGTGGGGTGCCTCCCATGGGAGACAGTACTCTGTGAATTACAGCATGAGTCCAGCTGAAGTTCTTCATGAAATGCTCAGCCTTGGGTCCTTTTTCATGAGATGCAGTCCTTCAGGGACAGCCTGCTCCAGTGTGATTTCCCCTACAAGGCTACAAGTCCTACCAGGAAACCTGCTCCAGAGGGCTTCCTCTGTCCACAGGTCTGCAAACACCTGCCAGCTGACTCCTCTAGCATGCAATTCCCATGAGTTCACAGCCTCCTGTCAGTCATTCACCTTGCTCTATGGGCATGGAGGAGCTCCATGTGCTGCAGGGGCTCATCTGCCTCACCATGGGCTGCACCACGGGCTGCAGGGGAATCTCAGCTCTGGCACCTGGAGCACCTCCTGCCCCTCCTTCTGCATGACCTTGGTGTCTGCAGAGCTGTTCCTCTGGTTCTTACCTGCTTTTCTCTGGCCACAATTACATCATTGCAATCACTTTTTTCCCTCTTTAAATATTGCCACAGGATTACTGCCATTTCCTGATGACCTTGGCCAGTAAGGGGTCTGTCTTGGAGGCAGCTGGCATTGATTCTGTCAGACATGGGGAAGCTTCTGGCAACTTCTCAGAGAAGCCACCCCTGTAAACCAAACTCTGCTATCAAAACCTGGCCAAGCAACCCCAATACACATCCCAAGGTGATGATTTCTCCTCTTTATTACCTTTTCTCTGTTTTGTTCAACACTACTCTTATTAATTACATATTTTTAAAAATTTTTGCATTTTGTATGATTTTTTCAATAAGTACAATTTTTATATTTGTAATCCCAGAGGACCCAAGCAAAAGCAGAATTTCATTATGATAAATGTTGAACGACAAAAACAATTGCAACCACTCTATCCCAAAAATCAAATTAATGAGATGTTTTTATATAGAATTGTTATCGCATTCAGTATAAATAAGGAGAAATTGGCAACTGATTATGTAAGAATCTTAATGACAATGAAAATATTGTCCAGGTTTTACATGAATTATATTAAATTCTGGTCTTTCTTTCTTTCTTTCTTTCTTTCTTTCTTTCTTTCTTTCTTTCTTTCTTTCTTTGTTTAGGCTTTTCTCAGATGTAATTTTAACAGGAGCCATAAAACTTTTTCCCCAGAACTAGTATTTGTTCAATAAGAGTGAATGAATGCACATCAAATCCTGCTGGCTCTGACAATAACCCTTAATGTGAGGTTTCAGTTAATAGTTTCAGATGTACCTGCCATCCAGAATATAAGGAGCCATGTAGTGAAATTGCCATAAATCACTGTGTGGCTGGACTATGTCAAAATTGATCACAATTCAGTGATCTCCCTGGAGAGTTTAAGTGTCACAGTCTGACTAGTAAAAATCACTTTTGTCATCAGGCATTTAGGTTTCTAAAAAAAAAAAAAAGACTCAAGAATATAAATTTGCATTTAAAAATATATATATTCTGTTGCTAAGTTTTTCTTATCTAAACTTATGGATTATCTTTTGGATAGCTGTAACAGAAAAATAAATCAAAATATGCTAATTTCTTTTTGTAGGAAATAGTATAACCTTAAGTACTGAAACTTAATCTGTTTTGATGAGAAGCCTTATACATAACCAGATGTTTAATATTAAAATTGAGCCCTGAAACCACTACCTTTTGTTCTTCAACTTAGTATAGTGACTTCTTTAGTTAGATCAGATTACTCAAAGCCCAATAATCCATGCTGTAATACTTTGATAATTAATTCAAAACATAGAAATAAAAGGATACATAGGTTAAGATCTTTATTTCAAATCTATAAAGTTATTTTGAATAACAATTTTTATTTCATGAAAGAAAAGAACCTGTTGGCTTTTCCATATTCTTTATCTCTACTTCAATGAAAGTCACACATGCAACAGCTATAGATATATCTGTGCATAGCTGTTACCATCATTGTTCAACATTTCCATTTTATTTCTTTATCATAATTTTTTTATATTAGGTTTATGTAGTACTTCATTATACAGATGTTAAGAGCTATTTACAAAGGCAAAAATGAGAGACTTAAATTGTTAATGGCAATCAACAAGGAGAAAAACTTCAGCTGTGCAAGAATATTGCACAGCTGGTGTTTAGGATGGAATTGAAACATAGCTTAAAGTCACCTTTCTACATCTACTGATTTAGAGACTAAAATGACTGCATGTGTAGAGAAGTTTTAACATGCATTGCCTTGAATTTATGCCTCAAAGAGTTGTTCAACAAGCCAGAATTTGTAAAGTGCAGCATGTTCCAGCAATTTACCCTGATGGTCAGAAGCTGCTGTCTTCCCTTATGTAAGAAGATGTTCAAAAGCTAAAAAATCTTCCAGATCAGGAGGTCTTCAGTCATGCCTTAAGAACTCAGTTTATATATCTTTTAGTTTAAAAACTATGTCCAAGCAGTACTGAACTTTTGAAATGTTGTGGTTATTTATTACACTCAACTGCACTTTATAAACACTATTAAAACTAGGTTATGTTTAGTTTTTAAAGTTATCACAGTATACTGTAGGAATACAGATTTATTTGAACATCTTTGACCATAAAGTCTTCTTTTTTGTCCAAAAATTTGACTAACAGAATGTCAGATATGATCCAACTCAATGGCACACTGGAATCTGTCATCATGATACCCATGCTACTGAAGCATGGCATTACTTTATAAATATATTATAAAATGTAAATTGAAGTTCAGATCTTCAGCCAGATTTGGTATCTAAGTTTGTAAGACACTGGAATTCATTATATTTAATTCACTGAAACAAATCTCTGGTTTAAGTCTTTAGTGGCTTTTCGTGCTGCACTTGTTAAAATATAATAAATTAGTCCACTCTATTCTGATCTTTGTTGCACTAAAAATATTTAGGAAAATGTTAAGTATTCAGCTAATAGGAGCACAGAAAACTGTACTTTTTATGCTTTAGCTCACTAAGTTTTTATGACCAAGCCAAAATGTCTAAAATTTGAAACTTTGAGTTTATATTTATATCAGCATTTGGTTACTAGTGCCACACACATGGATTGATTTTCCAATTGCTTTATATCACTTACTTGTAGAGATTTATTAGGTTTCAAAAAAAAAATCAAACAAAAAAAAATACTTGCAACTATTTATTGTGTATGTTAAAAAAATGCTGTCATCAATGAAAACTATGATTTCTTTGATGCCCATTGTAATTTGAATGGTTTTTATTATAATTTGAAGTACAGCTTTATCATTGACTTTATCATTATGACTTTGTTCCATTTAGAGTGGTTTTGTATATGAAACTGAAAATTTCAAGGAAACTGGAATATTTTACTCTATCCTAAATAAGATTTCAAAACATAAGTACACATTTAATTGGTCTATGACTTGTCTGTTTTCTCAGACTAAATGTAATACATCTCCTAAGTTGCCTGTTACTCTGTTTTTCAACAGGTTTTACTGGTGAGTTATGTGAAGCAGATATTGCCTCCTGCCTGTCACAACCATGTGGAGCCTCCAGCATCTGTAAAGATATTGTGGGTGGCTATCTTTGTTTCTGTGCTCCTGGTTTTATAGGTGAGTTCATAGAAGTTCTGTTTAACATGTTTCAGTCAGTCCTAAATCGGAGAAAATAAGTTGGTTCAAAAGTAGCAATAAATAATTCAGCAGTATGCCTCTGATTCAGGCAGAAACAACTTTTGTTTCCTGGCACACAAAAGTACTTGGCTGAGTAAGAGTACTCAGCTGTAAAAAATACTGACTACGAGGGACTATTTCCACTCCAATTACTCTTTATACTATTTTAGACATGGTGTCTGTCTTACACTGATGTGATTTGAACTCCCAGCCATATGCAAGTTGGCCTTAATTTGTCTCCTTTGTGCTCTCTATAATAATAAGGCTGCAGTAACAAGGGTCTCAACTGACAAACATATATCCAAGATCTTGGGCAGGTTGAACTACTCCTGTTTGCATCTACCCTGCCGTCCACTGTCATTAGACTGACTAGATTAAAATTAGCTTGGCTATGTCAGCACGCTTACTTGGTATTTTCAGATGACAGTGTAAAAAGGAATCATCTTTATAGATACATAGGCAGGTATTTTTTGATCAACTAGATGGTGAAATAATCAAGCACAGTACGAATTCCCTGAGTGGCAGATCAGCTGTGCTACCCAGATCCATCCTGTCTAACTCCAGGGACTTTGACAGAGCTCCAAATAAAGGAATAAGATGACTCTAAAATCTCCCTCAATAGTCGAGGACACAGACAATCAGAGGAATTGAGAGCTTGAAAAGACTACTTAACCAGCTGTTCTACATCCTTACATAGGTATCAATTTAGATTAAATAATCTGCAATTTAAGAGCTGTAGTATTTGTTTCTTTAATGCAATGAAATGCTTTCTCCTATTTCTATGGTTGGTTTATTTTATTATTATTATAAAAATATAAAGTAAAATTGTATGATGTTACTTGTGATAATCCTTGATGATATCTTTTTATTGAAAAACTTGTTTAAATTCTTATATCTACATAACAGTGGATGAGTAATTTATATATTTTCTGTGGTCCACTAAAACCCTCAAAATTCCTCAGCAGCAATCTGGAGCTTTATCTGTCTTGAACCATCAGTAACAATGAATCTGATCCAGAAAAAAATACTAGACACAACATTCACAACTATAAATCAACATAAATATTTTTTCCTCTGTGTATTTACAAATACATGCCAGTATCTAACTTTCCGATTTTTAATTTTTAGAAAATAAGAAAATATTTTTCCATAATTAAAACATTTCCCAATATTTCCCGTAGAGAGTTTTAAAACAAAAACATAAATTAATAAGTTAATGAAAAAATTAAATGATAGAGAAAGACTGTATTATTTTAATTTTTTTTTCTTGGAAACCATAATTACACTTGTGATGTTTTAGGAAAACTCAAGGCTTTCTTGTCTTTAAAATATGAAAATATGCAAGTTTTTGAGTACATCTGTAATGTTGAACATTATATTCTGCTCTTTCCTTTAATCAACAAGAAATGAATTCCCCAAAGACAATTTATGCCTCGTTGGTAAAACCTCATTCCCTGTACTTAAGTATTTCATTTTGTTGCTGCTGCCTGCACTGATGATTCACCAGTGGTGTGTTTCTAATTAAATGAATCCTTCACTTGTTTCCAGGTCATAACTGTGAGATTGAAGTGGATGAGTGTCTTAGTGACCCTTGTCACAATGGAGCTACTTGTGTTGACCATCTGAATGCCTTCAGTTGTGTCTGTCAGGATGGATTTGAAGGTATAAAAAAATCCACCAAATTATAACTTTGTAAACCTACTCAGAGTTTTACACCATTTTTTTTAACATATCGGATGAGATGCATGTATTCACTTATGAGTGTCATCTGAAGTCATAAAGATGTCAGTTAGAAGAAGTGTACCTTGACTAAATTACCTATTTTGTTTTCATGATAGCACGGAACTGGCTGTTTTCTGCTAACTGGTGTCTTGGCTGTTGAAAACGGATCTGTGGGATTTAATGAAATTCTGACAATAGCACATACTTTTTTTCTGCAAGCTTTTTAAATATTTCAAAGCTTTAATATCCTTAAATTGAGAAAAACAAAAAACAAAAAACAAAAAACAAAAAACAAAAAAAAAAAAAA
>WEIU01021317.1:48370-60590 GCA_013389925.1 Aegithalos caudatus
AAAAAAAAAAAACAAACCACCAAAACAATCCAACTGTGTGGTAAAGGTTTTGGTTTGGCATATCTGTACAATTTGTATGAAAAATTTAATCACTTTGGTAAGTGGATACATTAATAGCTGCAACTATGCTTTCAGCTTAAATCAGGAATTTAAAGTGTATCCATTTTCTTTTTAAAGCACCATTTTTTAAACATCATGGATATTTAATCATGAAAATACAAATCAATCCATAATTCAAATGTCCCAGTGCAAAATAGTATATTTCTACTGCTCATATACTCCAAAAAATTATTGCTTTCATTTTCATTTCTTTAAAAGCTTTTAACTTCCCAAATCATGCAATTGATGCAATTTTTCATTTATTCTTCAAATGACAAAGAATTTGGTTCACTGAAAAATATTAACAATAAAACATTCTTATACTTTGAGTAGTTATATGGGGTATTTATAGTCTAGGTTGGAATACATTTTCTTTTTGTCTATAACAGATTTCTTTTTCACAGTTTTTTGGGATTACGTCTTTTGCCTTATCATGAACATAAGAAATATTTCCTCTCACACCATTGTAATTATTATACTTAATGCATACTTAATGTATACTTAATGTATGCTTAATTATAAATTAGGTTTTTTTCTGTTCTTCTATATTTATATTATAAGAAAATTATCTGCTTTAAGCCTTAGTAAACTATTTGATGACCTTATTTTAAATATTTTTTTTTAAAAAATAGTGAAAAACTTAAACATTCAGAAGATGAACATCTGTCATAAAGATTTGAATATAAAAAGGGTCTCAAATAGATTCCATATGAGTTATATTCAGTTAAAATAAATGTCAGTCTTTACCTAAAGGTGTTATGGAATAACTTATTTCCCCTTTCCTTGATTCTACATTCATAGGTACAACTTGTGAAGAAAATATAAATGAATGTCAATCTTCTCCATGTCTTCATAATGCATCATGTGCAGACCTTATTGGTGGCTATAAATGCATCTGTCTACCTGGTTTTACTGGTGAGTAATTTTCATAGTAACCTTGTTTTCCACAGCCAGGTACTCCACAGAGCACCCATTAAGTTATTATTGACTAATTTTCTTGTGCTTAATTGTCATTTCGCTTTACCTGACCCGGTCTAATGTTTAATTTACATTCCAACAAACTGGAACACTGATTGCCTCTGTAAACTACATAGCACAAGGTTAATTAATTGCATTTAAAAAGGCCTTCAAAGTTTTCCCACATAAGGAAGACTAGTTACCATTTGGCAACTCAGAAATAAGCTGGTATGTATTTCTGGTTATAAGGACAAAATGGATGCTGATATTAGTGTTGCTGCTTATTCGGCTGATGTATGTTAGCTTACCTTCACAAGTTGCTTGAAATTTTTGTGGTGCAAAATTAGAATTAGAAATTGGCACCTGATTTTTTAGTAAGTGTTCAAAACTTTCATCTTTTCAAAGGTGCAAGATGTGAAACAGATATAGATGAGTGTGCTTCATTTCCCTGCAAGAATGGAGCCACCTGCATTGACCAACCTGGTAATTATTTCTGCCAATGTGTGGCTCCGTTTAAAGGTAATGAACACCAAGGGAGAAGGGAAAGCAAACATCATTAACTTTAGAAGGCATTTCTTTCACTTGTCTAAATGCATTTCAATCTTCCTGCCACATTATTAGTCCTTCACTTTCTCCAACAAAGCTTTCAAAGAGACCAGCCATATATGCCTTCAGCTGCAACTAAGGTGTAGGAAACATTGTTTATACATCTGCTAGGTGTGTTCCTTTATTAAACAAAATGGATAGTTTGAAATCAGTTTGTTAACACAAAAAAATTTTCTTATGTAGGTAATAGGAGGTATATACCCATTAAGCTGCCATCACAAAGATTGATTGATTTTTTACACAGTTTTCTCTCTAATTTTATTGGCATTTTCTACATTATTTTATCAATTTTAGAAAACAATTTACAGCAACCCTGGAATCCAGAAATTGTGTGATTATTTGTCTTGATGCTTTTAAAATAAATATACTTAAATTGCAAATGTTATTGTGACCCTTCTCATATAAATTTGGGGGTTAGATTTTAAACACTTCCTCTAAAATAATTTAAAGTAACAAATTGTATGGTGTTCTCGAAAAAATCTAGTTCAAGTGATAGTCTCAATTAAAACCACCTATTGATTTATAAGTTAAATATAAACACATTTTTCCTCCAGCCATTCAATATAATGATACTTACTTAGAATTCCAGAAAAATCATTATGTTGAGACAGCAGGACTTTTCCCCTTTAAGGAAGATGGTTGAATAAAATTTATTATTCATGAGCTCATGAACAAAAACTCATGTTTGTTCTTACTATTTTAATTAATGGTCAAAATTTAGTTTGTCATTTTTGCTAGTTTTAATTTATGTTCTACTGAATAAAATCCAGTACAATAACAAGTAAATGACTACTGCAGTATCAGAATTGCCTCTGTTCAGGAATTTTCAGTACATGGTTAGAAAGACTAGTCTTTTGAGTACATCTTACAAAAGGAAACAGATTTCCAGCAGACTTTGATACTCATTTAAGTAATTAAGTAATTAAAAATTCAGAAATTCAACCTTCCTGTAATCATCCTTCAAGAGACTAACAGCATCTCATATGTTCAATGGAAAAGGTAAGCCCTGCTGGCAAGACTCTTAACATGTAACTGAGATCTGCTGAGACCATTATAGGTGGAAGTAGTTAATGGCCTGCTATGCCACTGAGACACTCATAAGTCTATGAGGCCAGATGGGGTCCACCTGAGGGTACTGAGGAACTTCCAGAAGAGCTTACCAAAACTCTCTCCATCATTTGCCGTCAGTTCTGGATAACTGGGAAGGTCACAGATGACTGGAAGTTGACCAGTGTGATATCCATTCTTAGGATGGGTTGGAAGGAGGATTCAGGGAACTACAGGCTTGTCAGCCTGGCCTCAGCTTCTGGCAAGATTATGGACAGATTGAGTGTGATCACATGACACATACAGGACAACCAGAGGATCAGGCCCAGACGTGGGTGTAGGATAGACAGTCCTGCTTGCCCAATCTGATATCCTTTTATGACCAAGTGACCCACCTCATAGGTGGTGGCTGTGGATATTGTCTACCTGTACTTCACAAAGCCTTTGATACTGCCTCCAAGATCATACTCCTAGAGAAACTGGTAATCTATGGCTAAGACAGGTGCACTCTTCACTGTGTTAAGAACTGGCTGGATGACCAGGCTCAGAGAGTGTTGGTGAATGGAGTCACATTCATGTGATGGCTGGTCACTAGAGGGGTTCCCCAGAACTCAGTATTGAGTCCAGTCCTGTTTAATATCTTTGTCACTGATCTGTGTGAGGGGATGGCACCCTCAATCAATTTGCAGATGACACCAAGTTGTGTGGGATTGTTGATCTGTTGGAAGTTAGGAAGGCTCTGCAGAGGGCTCTGCAGAAGGATCTGCAGAGTCTGGTTCAGTGGACCAAGGTCAGTGGTATGAGGTTCAATAAGACAAAGTGAAGGCTTCTACAGTTCAGTCATGGAAACCCTATTCATCCCTACAGGTTTTGGGCAGAGTGACTGGGAAGCTGCCCAGAAGAAAAGAACCTGGGGTTGACAGAGTTTGAACATGAGGCAGGGTGTGCCCAGGTGGCCAAGAAGGCCAGTGGCATCCTGGCCTGTATCAGCAACGGTGTGGCCAACAGGACCAGGGCAGGGATTGTCCCTCTGTACTCAGCACTGGAGAGGCCACACCTGGAGTGCTGTGTCAGTTCTGGGCCCCTCACTACAAGAAAGGCATTGAGGGGCTGGAGCATGTGCAGATGAGAGCAACCGGGCAGGTGAAGGTTGTGCAGTATAAGTCATATCAGGAGTGGCTAAGGGAGCTGGGGTTCTTAGCTTGTAGAGGAAGAGGCTCAGGGGTGACTTTATCACTCTTTACAACTTCCTGAAAGGAAATTGTGCCAAGGTGGGGGTTGCTCTCTTCTCCCAAGCAGGCAGCAACAGAACAAGAGGATGTGGCCTCAAGCTCAACCAGAAAAGGTTCAATACCAGGAAGAATTTCTTCATTGAAAGGGTGATTAAGCATTGGAACAGGCTGACCAGGGAAGTACCAGCATTGCCATCCCAGGAGGTGTTCAAGAAAAGATTGGACATGGCACTTAGTGTTGTGGTTTAATTGACAAGATGGTGATTAGTCACAGGTTGGACTCGATGACCTTGGAGGTCATTTAGGTTCAACATAAATGATTCTATGATTCCATTCTATGATAATATTTTTTGTACAAGATGTCTAGGGATGTTTACTTCTTTACAGGTTTATTCGACACCTTCCAAGATCAAATTCTTATGCAGATTTTGCCTAGATTTATATGGGTATAAATAAAAGTAGATGTAGTTTCACATCAAAGCTCTACCTTTGTCTCACACCATCTGTTTAGTGTTAAACTGCTGGAAATGTAGTCTTTAAGAGATTCATAGCAAGCCAACGTAATGGTTAGTTAAACTATGTTTTCTAATTGTGTGGCTATATTCAGGGTATTTTAATGAACAGCTTTGTGTGCACTAATTAGAGATTACAGAATTACTTAGTTTAGAAAGTACATACATGATGTTAATGGCAAAAATTATATAGGAACACCTGTTTTGGTTTTGAGTATTTTCACTGATTTTATTGCTTCTGATATTCTCAGAGGAAAACAAAAAATGCTGTATTACAAATGTTGTCATTTATCTGGAAAGCAATCTGAAGATGTATTTCCATAGTATATTGCAATGATTTGATTGTTCCATCATAAAATCTGACTGGAAGGGTATGGACTATTACTAAGAACATATATCAGGACATGTACCAGCTGATCAGGTTATGTATATTCAGACCTCTACTATATAGAATGTGGAAATAAGGAATGCAGAGCATGATTTGGACATTCAGGTGCATTCATACAAAAGATAGCCTGTCAGATTAAGCTAGAAATTGATGCTATATATAGAAACTGGCTTACATATATTTATTTTGCTTTTGTTATTATTTCCTTGACTATTTTTATTTATTTTGACAAGGAGACTAAGGAAGATTATGGCAAGTTTTGATTTTCCTTTTTTTTTTCCTCTTCATTTCCTCACATTTTTTAAAAAGGAAAAGCAAATTTTTGCTTTCTTTACATTTCAAGTCTTCTGAGAGCAGGATAGATGCTATTCATTTTTATGTGAGGCAAACTTTATAATAACCTGAATGGGTACTTTTATATTTTAAAAACCTTTATACTAGTTGTATATAAATATGAAAAGTCATCAGAATTTATTAAAGTAGTATTGTTTATTATATTCAATTTCTTTTATTATTCTTGGGAGGAAGAATGAGTTTCTTCGCTTGGGTATTTTAAAGCACAGATTTGTCTACTTCGAAAAAATGTTTTATTTCATTCCATTGACTTGCATAGAATAATGGAAGACATCAAAGCTCTTAAGAAAAATGATGCTTGGACAATGATATATATCTAGATTTTTCTTCAAATATCTCTAGTCCAAGTTGTAAAATTAACTCTACAAGTGTTGATGCCTTATCCATTAGGCTGACCTGGAACAGAGACTAGACAGAGCTAAAAGAAAAAGTAGGTACTTATTAATTAAAGGGCCCCCAGGCTCCACCTCAGGCAGGACAGAGACCCAGGGCTGACCAAGAACCAACTGACAAAATGGCCCCCTGGTCACCAGATGTTACATTTTTATAAGCTTTGGTCCATTTGAATTTGGGGGTTTGATTGTCCAATTACAGCTTCTGGCTGGGAGGTCCCATCCTCTTATTCTTCCCTCCAGTCCACTGCTGTTGGTGTTTTTGCGCTTGAAAGTTGTCCTTGGTCTTCAGCAGGAAGAGGATTTGTTTTGTCTACTTTGTCTTACTAGCAATTAATATGAGGCTCAAAATTACATCCCTAAGCAGCACAGAATCCAAAATATGAAAGCTACAATTTAAGGAATCAATGTGATATGTGAAGAAGTTTTACTTCTCCTGTGGGCACCAGCTCTTTTTTAGAAAATTCACTTTTCATAAAGTAATTAGAGAGCATTGGGGAATTATATCTTCTGATGCTGCTGGTGTAACCCTAACAAAACTAATGCATTCCTCTCTATCAGTGTTCCCCTGAGAGTGGATTTCCTCCCATGTAGTGTAGATCATGGTCTTTTTATAAATTCTAGTATTTCATTGGAATTTTTGCCACTGAAATTACTACATTTGACTTTCCAAATGTTCAGACTAACAGCTTGAGGGTATAGCAGTTCACCTATGTGAAATCCAAGAGAAAACTGAATGAACCTATAAGACTTTCAGATATTAAATAACATCCTTGTCAACATCTAATAATGTTCTAATAACTAAATATGATAGCTGAAGAATTTTCATCCTGTTTCAGTCAAGTTCCTTGTCCTTGTGGAGTTGAAAATTGATTCTCTGTTTTCCAAAATTATTGAGTTTTACCCATAGTCCCAATATGGTACAAAATAATGAACTTGAAAGTCCTTGTGCTTTTATATCATAATTCTTTTGACCTTGATTTGGAGAAGCCAAGATTTGATTAACAGATGAAAATCTATACAGTATTATGCTATTAATCTGGTTTGAGAAAGAGATTCCTGTGTAAACCCACAGAAATCCTAGAAATTACTGAGTCCCACTGACCCCTGTGACTGAGGTTAAACAGAGAAAAATACTGCATATAGGTCTCTGATATTATGCTTTTGCCATTTATAACAGTTATCTATGCCAGAAGTTCTTTATGTGTTTGTGAACATGTTCTAATTAATCAAACATGACAATCCACTTAATAAAAGCCCAGTTCTCTGTTTCTTTTGGCTTTCAGCAGTGTTCTGCCACTAACCTGTATAGTACAAGTCATTATCACACCTCATGCTTTAAAGCTGAAATGACCATGCTGCCACTTGCGTATACTGTAGTGTGATGTTCCTTACATGTAGGACTTAACCTTAACATGTCTGGTAAAGTTGCTTCTGCTTGGTTGTAATATATTAATACCTGCAAATATACATTTTAGAAATGTCTCCATTTCCACCTGTTTCCTATCGTAACTGAGTTACAACAGTGATAGTCATGTATCTTGGACATTTTGTATCAGTGGACATTGTGAAGTTCTTCAGAAACAGAGAGAGAGAGGCATTTCCTGCTGACAAATCAGCTGGAACTGGGAGAAGGAAGAAAGATAAACTTGACTTGGATGCAAGAAAAAATAAAATATTTTAATATTCTTAATATTATTTTAGAGTTTGATTCATTAGTGTGTCCTAGCTGGGAAGTTATTTTAGTAACTTTTCTATTATGATATTTTTCCTAAAATGTAAGCCTTTCTATAACAGAATCACAGTTATTACAGAATTTATGTTAAGTCCTTGGGCAGAAGGAGTGAGAAACATGGTGAGGCTCTGTCTCATTTAGGCATCCTAACAAATTCACGGAATGAAAGCTCCCATGGCTCTATCAGAAAATTCTGTGTTGTCCCATTAAAAATTCAAACATATTCAAAAGCACTGCAATTAGTAAAAGTTCTAGCTTTATCTATATCATCTATATCTATATCCATGCTGTTTTTATTGATGGTTTTAGTGTTTTGTAAGGACATTGGAGTATATTCAAATATTAACAGTTGAGTTCATAGTAATTTATGGAACCTTACTGTTCAGAACTTTGAAATGTCAACATATTTTAGGTCACATCAGTGAAGTTACACACATGTAGACAGCAGTCCTTGCTGAGAATGTAGCAGAGCAAGTTTTTCCCTGTATCAGGCAAGCTGCTTTTCAGCATTCTTAGCATGCAAAACCGAATGGTCTCACTACAATGTCTAGACCAGCTCATTTTTACAGAAGATCAAGTAAAACTTTAGAGGCTGCTTTTATTTCCTTTGGTATTATTGATAACTAAGAACAGATCTTGCACTCCCACACCAGAACTGCAAATTTTCCTCATTTTCTACACTTGTATTTAAGGCAAAGGTGAAACCAACTAACATTTCTGTGACACATGGACTGATCCAGTAATCTGTTGGTCCCAAAGAAAGCTCAGGAAGAAAGAAAGCATTAAAATTCTAGTTTCAGTCAGAGACTATATATTGGATATGTGATGATCCCATGAGATTTGGCATGATTTTTTTTTCCTTCAAAAAAAAGAAAAACCACAAGCTGTTTAGTAACTTGTTTTTAATAAATAGAGCAAAGATTTTTATTGTTTGATCCAAATTATTTACATGACTCATTTCAAAAAATGCACTGTATGTATTTTGTCTAGATGTTGTTAATAGGTATGACCTTTTAAATCAAATATGTGCAATTATAGAGGAAAATTGAAATTCAGTTCTGAGGAAATGCCTACTTATTTCATGCAGCCTTAATGATACATGTTTCCAAATGTGTTCCAATTATGATCAAAGCAAAAATGGTAATTGACCATCAAACATGTTGCAAAAGAAAGTAAACTAGTAAGAAAGGCAACTCAGCAGAAAAAAAATGTTTAAATCTATCAAAAACCAAGAGTAATAATGGAGTTTTCATCACAGGACACTCTATTATGGAACAGCTAATTACACAACAGATAATAAGAAATCTAAGTGTTCATGGAGGCAAAAAGCTGGAGTAGAGATAATGGAGCAATTATTTTTCCACTATTCATAGGCCAAACCGCATTCTTTCCCGTGCCAAGCCCCATCCATGCAAAAAAGCAGGTTTGCAAGAACTCTGGCTCTCTCTAGCCTATCTCTGTGTTAGACCATAAACCACTATATTCTGTTCAACATCAGATTTTACCTTGCTTTGCCTCTCCCTTGACACTGAAAAGCCAAATAAAATTTTATTTAGGGGAAAAATTAAATTCATGCATAGATATATGAAGGGCCCTCTGTATCACATAGATGTATCTTTTTGAGGGAAGAGAAACAGAGTGACCATGTTTGGGTTATATTACCTAGAAAGCAAGCATTGCATCTGAACAATAAAGGGTATGTAATGCCTAAATGGAAATCAGTATGAGCTGGGACTTGCTGTTGGCTCTTATATAAAGTCACTGCAGGGCTTTGGAATGTTTTTTTCTGATATTTCTGTTGGGTTTTGTATTGTTCCTAAAAGCTGCCATCTAGATGAATAAACTCAGCTGCCTCTGTGTCCGAAATGAAACAATTCAGAGAGTAAGTTTTTTTCCTAGCCATTTCTAGTGGCTGTTTAGGTGCTTTTGGGTATGTTACATATCCGTAAGGGTCTGGCAGATATGCCAAGGTCTGTAGGAGAGCTGTGGCCTTTCAGAGCAGTGCTGAGAACACAAAGACGTCTCTAAAATCTTTGTTTGCTTAACTCTGTCCATACAAATTCAGGGAGATTAGTGCTCAGTTTCAACTCTGTTTTTAGTTTGTACTTTGGGACACTTCTTGATCCACAAGAAGAATTGTCTAAGCCTTTACAGCCATGAATAATCTGGGAATACTTTGTGTGTAAATCCAGTGACCAACAACCAATAAGGGGTTTGAATTTCTTTGGTCATTCTGTGAGAATGGTGTCCAAGATCCTCTGTTCAGGATACTTCCTGATTTAAGTTATGGGGATGATACAAGTTCTATTCATTGCAAATGGAAATCTGGCCCTTAGTTTTCTAGAAATTATGTGCAAACCACTATTTTAAAAGGCTTAAAACATGGTTACCTTTTCCAGGGCTGCCCTGCAAATTATGAAGGCATTGCTGCTGCTCAAAGAAAAGTTTACCAAATTGCAGAGTAGTTTTTTTGACTACTGATGAAGACGTTTTTAGCTTTATTTTTATACATAGTGAGCCTATTTATGGCATTGGGACATCTGTCAATACAAAAAATAAAAGTAATAAAATTATAAGCTTGATAGCAAATGCTATAAATAATATCTGTCTAATCACTCAAATTTTAAGAAAATGAGAGTGTGATCTTGGAACACAGAAGAGTTTGAGAACTAAAGGTAGCCATTATTGCAACTCAAACTGACACCACAAGTCCAAGGCCATAAGGAAAATTAAACTTGATACAAGTTTTCTGTAACTTTTCCACATATACTATTAATTTCAGTTGAATGCTGATGCAATTAAAATAAAGAATGAAAAGAAAAGCATTCCTATATATTTCAGTATGAAATAAAATTTTGTTAATTGTTTTCCAAAGTGGAACTCTTCTTTTGGTTTCTGAGGAAGAGTGAAGCATATTTTTATGTGAAATGTGAAATTCACAGATGTGGATACAGATATATCTTCATTGTTTATTCATTATAAACTTGTATATTTTGAAGAAAAAATTTATACCTAAATAATATATTCAACTTCTGCTTTTTTCTATTTTTACAGAAATTTATACAGGTATGGTGAAACAATATATACATCTCTGTGTGATCTTCATTTTAAAGTTTGTGGTGTGGTCTTTCTCATACTTTATTTCAGTAGTATTGCATGATCTGCATTATAATATATAATTAAGAAAATTTTTTACTTGAAAAGTGCTAAGTATTGTTTTTGAGCTATCCTTCCTTTAAAAAACACCCAAGTATCATTTAATATGGATTCCAGAGGAAATGCCTTTCCACTGTTTATACACAGAATTTCAAAGCAATCCCCCGAATGGAAAGTAGAATTTGGATTCCAAAGAAAAGAATGGATGTGCTATCAATTTGAACTGCAAGAAAACGTTTGTTATGGTTTTAAACTATTATTATAATACTCAGCTTAATTTCAAGTAAGAGGAAAATATGCATGCTTCAGTTATTTTTCTATTTACTACTCATTTCCAGGGTTCTTCTGTTTTTATTTACTTTTACTAGCCTTTAATCATCTTATTGTAGAGATATTTTCTTTTCTTGTGTCCCCTAGCAGATCAAGATAAGAAGGCAGTTTTTAAAATAATAGCAAGCTTGGAGGTACATCTAAGCTTCTCAAAGTTTTGAACTTTTAATGGAGACAATTTTATCTTTAGCATTAAGACATTTAACATCTACAGTTGCAATGAGCTCAGATTTTAGGTATCTAACTTCTTGCTCATTAGTGTTCCTGGGATTTGATGGTAAGTCTATAAAAGCCTTTGGGAGCAAGAGCTACTGATCTGTGTAAAGGTGATGAAAACAAAACCACATATTTCTCTGAAGTGCTCAAATAACTTTGGAATTAAATTTTTCATATCCACTCTTTTCAAAAGGATAATCTTGAGAAAAAAACAACAAGCTGCATATAGATTGGGGGGCAGGGATTGGGGGGGTAGGAAGGCATGTCTTTATATCGATTTATAGTGCCTTTGTAGGCTGGGTTTTCTACCAAAACTAAATATATTCTTATTTTTATTGCAAAGAGTTCAGTTTACCTAATTTAACTATCTTTCAAAAGAGTAGTGATCGATTTCAATGTCAGAAATGTCTTTCAGCTCTCTTGTTAACAGATAAGTTAAAAAAGACTGAAACAATGCTGTCACAGTGGTGTTATGATCACAAACTCACAGTGCTGGTGCTGCTACCTGCATGCTAGTTCTTGCAAGTTTCTTGTCCTCATGAATGCGTATTTAACACCATTACCAGACTACTTATAGTTTAGGAAATTGCTGTCCAATGACACACTTGGTTTTTTGGTAGATATTTTATTTTCACTATATTGTCATAATTGTACCATCAGTCTGAAATGAGATGCATTTTTCAAGCCATTGTTTTACAGCAAAATGCTGAATTTGAGAACTGTTGTCAAATTTCATTCCTTAAAATGTTAGTAGCAAATGTTTTATTTATTAGATTATTTTTCTAAAGAATAACAACATTGAAGAGATGTCACTTCTGATTATAGAAGACTTCAGTACTACACATCAAAACATAAATGTACACATTTATGCTAAGCAAATAAAATACATAAATGTCAATATTTTCATTTAAAGAAATAGAAATTTATATCAGGCAATTTATGTTCTATGTCATTTCTATAAATTAGGATTTTGGCTTTTAGTAATAGCTTTAAAAGGACAGTCTTTTTATGCAAAATATAATGTATTTTCAGTGTTCACTTATGGTAATTAGGAATTCTACCCTAGAAGTATTATAAGCAAATACAGTAGAAAAGGAAAATTATTAATATCAGCAGAATGAAATTTCTAAATATGCATTATGTTCCTCACTCGTAAACAAAAAAAAAAAAAAAAAAAAAAAAAAAAGTTTTTCCCA
>WEIU01021318.1:0-10278 GCA_013389925.1 Aegithalos caudatus
CTGCGTCATATCGTGACAGGTGGCCACGGGGCTCCGCGGGCACCGAGGGACTTGAGATTAAGTCAAAATTTCTTGAAATAACAAAAGGATGTTTATTATAATTTAAAGACTTTTTTAGGATTGCATTAGTTTCTTTGCTCCCTGCATGCTGCGTATTTAATGAAGTTATGAGCAAGTTAGAGGTCCCAGCGAACAGTCACGTGACTGGCCCCCCCGCAGAAACCATGGGTAGCCCCACGAAAAGCAGAGCCGCGCTCGGCCCCGCTGAGCCGTGACCGAACCCGTGCTCTGTCCCACCAAACCTTTTGCTGGCTCCCTCGGCCATACAGGAGGGCCCCCCGGCCTGGGCGCCCTCCCCCCCCAAGCGAGCGGAGTTTGAACATAACACAGAATCGGGCGCTGTCCCCCGGCAGCACTGTACATGTGCAGCACAGCCGTCCATACAACGATTTGCAAGATTCAGGCTCACTGAATTCAGAAAGAGACCCCTCAAAATTTTAAATCACGAGATTTTTGAAGAAAAAGTTTGAAATCAAAATTAATTGGACTCAAGTGAGGCGAAAAACTATAAAAAGGGAGATTTTGACATAGTAAATAAACAGCTCTTAATTATGCCTTGTCGAGAATCTCAAAAAAGAGCACTTCCCTCCTCCCCCGTGGTGGCCAGAGACAGAGACCTCGGAACAGGGGCAGAACAGCTCCAGCGCTGCGGCCGCTACTGCAGCCGCTGACTGTGTCACGAGCCAGGCCTGACCCTGCCTAGCATCCCTCCCGAGCCCAGTCGGTACCGCCGTAGGGAACACAGCCACCGCCAAGTAGGACAACGTGATCAATCCCAGATAACCTGCTACTTGGAAAGATATGAGAGCAACCAGATTCACAGAGAGATGAAAAAACCTTGGCAGAAATCTCAAAGAGGATAACAGCAATAACAACCCAGAAAATTGCCAAGAAATACAGAAGGAAATAGAAGCTTGAATATATTGTAGAGACATTTCCAAAATGTTGCAAACATGAATAGTAATTTAACAAACTAGGTTGTTGTCCGTTTTTCTTTAGTACAGCTGCAGTTACTATGAATTATACTTAAGGGTGTATTTATATTTTAATATAAATTAAGGGTTGATAGAGTTAAGCACAATTAAGCTACTATGTTTAGGTTAGAGTACTGTTAAGTTATATATTATTACTTTGGTATCCAGATGCTAAAGTCTCTTCAAATTAATTTTTATAGAGTTTAAGTGTTGATTAATCTGAAATTATTCTAAGTTCTGTTAAAAGATGTTTGTCTAAATTTAAAAGTGTAGGGTTTTTTTTAGAAAAAAGGCAGCTCCGCACAGGTGATTTGTATTCTACAAACCCCAAAGCCCCGGGCACCGGTCAGTTCACAGCTCCATACAGAATGTGTGAGCTCTGAAGACGGCAGGAACCGGACAATATTTCCTGCATCAAAACTCCTTTCTGGAGCTGACAGTTCCAATGCCATTCCATCCTGGTCTCAGTGCGTGGGCTTTTCAACAGAGCCAGGGGCTCTGCCGGGGAGGGCCCCTGGATTGGTGGCCCCTCTCCACGGAGCTCCACAGGTTCTGGGGCGAGGTGGGAGCCACAAGCATTTTGTGCCTTTTTAACTTTTTCTGTATTTGTTTTCAGTGTTTTCCCTCTTTGTGCTACTCGCAGTCTTTAAAGGTTTTTTTTGGTGTTGCTTTTTCCCCTCCGCTTTTCTACCGTNATCCTGGTCTCAGTGCGTGGGCTTTTCAACAGAGCCAGGGGCTCTGCCGGGGAGGGCCCCTGGATTGGTGGCCCCTCTCCACGGAGCTCCACAGGTTCTGGGGCGAGGTGGGAGCCACAAGCATTTTGTGCCTTTTTAACTTTTTCTGTATTTGTTTTCAGTGTTTTCCCTCTTTGTGCTACTCGCAGTCTTTAAAGGTTTTTTTTGGTGTTGCTTTTTCCCCTCCGCTTTTCTACCGTGGGTGGGGAAGCAGGAGCCCCGGAAAGGCTGTGGCGGGCCGAGCTGAGCATGGCTTCCACCACCACCGCTGCTCGATCAGTCCAGAGTTAAGAATCTAAGCCCTATGGGTGTGAGCACAACATGGCGGCGTTTGTTTTTCCTTTCCCCCGCAGCAGCTGCAAGGTGGTGGCGGCGGCCGGAGTTCTCTTTCCCCTCCCTCTCCTTTTTCCCTGCGGGCAGTATAGCCCCCCCCTCCCCCAGATCCAACGCGGGGTAAGTTCTGACTACTTCCGTTTAATGAAGCTTTATGTATTGTGTAACATTTATTTTTAAGTTAATTTTGTTTTCGAACTGAATTCTAATTTTTTATAATTTTATGGTTGCTGGAGATAAAGGCAGTAAATGCTTATTACCTGTCAAAGATTTCAACATAGTCTGATTTCTTTAACAAGAATGCTAATGAAATTGCCAGATGAAATTACACAAAATACAATTGCGAGAAGCTACTCAGCTGTTCAGCAGTCTGCCGAATTACTTGTTACATTTTTTCAGTAACCCTGCACTCTAACAAATCTTACAAAATTTCTGTTTCTGTGAAATTTGCAGTTGCCACGGATTTTTCTCATAACTGAACTTCTTATAAGTTTAATATGCTTGTTGGGACTTTTATCCCTCCAGTACATCATCATGCTATTATTTCTCTTATGGATTGTTCACTTTTCCATTTCTTTTTGTGTTAATAACAATAGAATAAGTTACATATTGTCATATCTATAACTTTTAGAGGGACTAATTTGCAGTTATGTTTACATAAGGTCCAAGGGTATAATGCTTCTGTTAAGTTGAGCAAGGCTAAGTTTTAATGGGTTGGTTTGGTGGATTTCATGTCTGCTGGATTTCAGTTTGGACAGTGCCTTATCCCATTTTATATAGATCACAGTTGTATTCAGTGTAATGGGTGACTTTGAATTTTCTTAAAGGTACCTTCTGTTTTCTAAAGTAATAATTGAGCTACATTTTACTAATTTGGAGATCTTCTAGGGCAGAGTTCTATTGAGTTCATCTTGTTAAGCTTTATTGCTCTCAAAATTCATTTATACCAGGTTTGAGTGTTATTCAGTCTGAGTTATTATAGCTTCTACTGGTGGGTTGTTCAGTGTTTTCTTTTTCATGCTTCCTGGTACCCATGAGTTGTGGTCGTGCAGGCTGTGCAGGAGGAAGGATTGTTTGGGCTTTGCTGTGTTTTCTAGGGGTTCTCTGGGCCTGCTGATGTTTCTAAATTTGAACGGAAGGAGGAGGCTCTTGGGGACCTCGTTCTAAATGGTAGATAGGCTCTCCAGCCTTTCTTCGTGAAGTGTTGCTGTCCATCCTTGCTGTGCAATGCTGTATGTCTTCTCAGTTTTAGTTTAGGTTTGTTAGTGCAGTCTCATTTTGCTTCCATCCTGTTTTTCTGATTAAAACTCATTTGGTGAAAGAGCTCATAATTTTACTTCCCTTTTTGTTTCATTTTCCTGTTATGAATACATGAATGTTTGAAATATATTATCTCAACTTTTTCAGATAGTTACAACTGATATATTTTTAAGAGAAAAGGTTACAGGTGACTTCACCCCTGATAAGTCACAGCTGTATTACATGTGATAAAAGAATAGGATAGCTAGTCAGGAGGAGATCCTGAGGAAAAAGGAACTGAAAATATTGAAGGAACAGTTTGGGAAAACTAGAAGACTGACCAGATGGTAGAGACACTTGTAGCAATGTATCTGTATAACAGGCCATTTTGATGCACCAGCCAAACTGTTTGTGAGTTACCTTATCAAACCACCTGCAGTATTGTTATTAGAGCTCTCAGGAATTCATCAAGGTTACTGAGAAAACAACACGATCAAAAATAAGAACAGAGAGCCTGAGAAACATGCTGCAAACAAATGTAAACCCTAGATAGGGGAAGCACAACTTGATGATGGACACTTGACCAATTGGATGTCCTGAAGGATGTGTGCCTGCCTCATGAACAAGCAGCTTGGCCAACCTGGAGATGCGTGCCCACATGGACAGTAGGCCTAGAATCTATATCTGGCATGTAATGTAAACAATAAAGGGCTTCTGCTGAAATCATATTGATTCTTTTATTCAGTTGCCCATTTTTTCCCTGCATAATGGTGACCCATGACGTTAGAAGAACACGTGATATTGAAGCAGACCAGGACTCTTTGAACTCTGATTGGGTGCGAAGGGGGCATGTCTGAGAAGAACAGCAGGGGGGCCTGGCCTGAAGCCTCTGTGGGTGGTCACGGGGGTGGGAGTCTTGTCAAGACTCCACTTGGAGTACAGGAGCACAAAACCTACCATGGAAAAGCTATGGAAGAAAATCTTGGAGTATGAAAGCACAAAACCTTTCAAGGAAAAGATCCAGAAGAAAAAATTCAGAATGCTGCAGCGAGTTCACCGGATAAAACAGGTGAGGGGCCGGGGCTGGAGGAGATGGGGAAGGCTTTGTCCAAGGAAGAGGAAGGTACGTTAAATCTCCTCCAAATTATCCTTTCTGAGAAAGGGGATAAGTATGACCAGGAGGTCCTAGAGAAGTTGTTAAAATGGGGCCGGGATAGAGGATTTTTTGCCATCCCTAGAAGCGTATTCGATACTCCCAAATGGGACAAATTAGGGATGGAACTTTGTCAGGCTGTTAGTAGTGGGGTTAAAGGCATAAAAGGACTGTGCATAATGTGGAGAATTGCTATCACAGCTCTGAGACAGTTAAAAGTAGAAAAAACAGCCACGGCGGGAACAGTTGCCGCATTAGAACTAGAAGACCCTGCAGTTGCGTTTCTGACCTTTTCCAGAGAGTTCTTTGGGGGGGAAGAAATTGTTATACAATCTCTGCCTTCTGCACCCCCGAGGTCAGACTCGCAGGCTCCACAGGCGACTGATAGTGCTAACAATGCAGGACAACAGCCTGTACCACCTTCACAACCCCCGGTAGGAGCTGAGAAAACGGAGGTGGATGCACCGTTACCTGCCCCTGCACTGGGCCTACCCACGGGGAGTCCAGTGTGTAATTCCAACTGTGTGTAATTAGCAACTGTGTATTATAAAGTTGGCTTTTTGCAAATATTAAGGTGTGGGCTATATGATTAATAACTTTGTTGTCAGAATATAAGTTTTTATTTCTGCTATTAGTAAAAATTAGGCAGAGTGATAGTTGTAGGAGAATTTCTTAGAGAGCAGGGCCATGACCTGCTCCTGAATTAGTTTGGCCAACCCAGACTGGGCCTCTGCTTAGGCCCTCAGGCATGAGGCCTGAGCAAGGCCAGAGCTTGTGGCGCAGTTAGAAATTATGTTAAGGTATGCCACAGAGAAAGTAGTGCACCTATTTAGTAATAGGTGCAAGTGTTAGCCTGAATGCTTTAGCCACCTTAAGTTTAGAGTAAACACTTGTTTATTTACATTCTTTTGCACTGCACGCCAATGAGGGAATGTCTGGAAATGTAAGCTATAGTGAACTGTATATAATCGACCATCTTGCACGAAATGAAGGAGAACGTATGTACCCACATTGGTGTGATTACGTTACTCGGTAGTTTCCCACAATTTTTAGAGTAACTCCCCCTTCTGGTAGTAGTTGATATAGTATGCTTAAACTCTCTGGTCGGGATAATATCCAGTGAACATGTGAAGAAGACCCTGCTGTTGATATACCAACTATCAGCATCTGCCACCTGAAGAAAGTATGGACCACAGCCCAAACTGGAGGTGATAATGAAGACACAGCCAAGAAACAGGCATGCTCTAAAAGGCGGACCCAAGAAGGGACCATGCTAAACAGTTCCTGGAATATGGAAACTAGTTTGTGGAAAAGTATTAGAAAGGGTATTTAAAGAATGTTTCTGAAATAGCAGGCATAATCTTGGCTACATGCCAAGTCACCCAGCCGTTAATAATTTTCTTAATTTTTTTGTTTCCTAATTGTCTTATTTTTAATTTTTTTAATTAAACCTGATATATATGAAGTGTATCATTTGTATTTTCATTGTATCATTTTCCCACACTGTAATATATGTATTATATGGTTTTGGGTGAAATCGAATTTGGCTCTCTCAGTGAGCCAGAAACACAGCACCAGAGGATTACCTCATAAGGGAGTCACTGCAAGAGGAGAGAATACTCATCTTGATAACAGCCTGGACAGGAGAAAGGCCAGGAAAGCAACTATCTACCCGAAACCTCCTTGCCATTGAAAAGCCTGATTCTGATCGACTCTCTGATACCGGGACAGGGGATGTGAATAGGGAATTCCTGGCAACCCTATTTACATTCAATCCTGTCTCCAGGAATACATCTGCATTTCTACAGCAAAGTCGATCAGGACATCCGCAGCTGTCCCTGTCCCGAGATGTCATCATGGGACCAGCAACTATAGGAAGATACCATCAGGACTTGAGTGATTCAATCCTGTCCAGTCATGAATATTCTCTCCAAAGCAGATTGGCTATTGTCAGAGACATGGGAAACCTATTCAAAGACTCTGGATGGACTATGCATTTAAACAGAATACAAACTTTACAGTAATAATCTGGGAGTTCCTCAGCCTCCAGGCTGAAAAACTGTATAAAAACCTACAGCCTAGACTAGCAAATCGTGAACTTGTGGAGGATCAGTGCAAGCGAGGCTGATCCCGGGTTCTCCCCGGCTGACTCCCGGGCTCGGACCTGTTTTGGTGGTGGCAGATTTCGATTCGGTTGTATCGGATAATAATAAATTCTTTGTTAAATTTTATTTGGCTGATTTCATATATAACAAAACCTATTTCTTAAAATTTAAAAGTGAACCCCGTTTTTCACAGCAACGGCATCAGGGGTCGTGTTTGTAATCCATCGTCCCACTAACTGCAGCTTCAGTGCACCGAACATTCATATGTGCTGCAGCTTAGCTATTCTGAGCATTCAGATGCAGAGAGTCAGTGGCGCTTTGGAGAGATGGCGGGCCACAGTCTCCCCAGGTGGCACAGGGTGACCGGCTCTGGCTCCCGCCCCACGGGAAGCCGTGGTGGTGGGTGGTGGCTGTGGGGGCTCCGCACCGGTGAGTTTTATCCTCCAGAAACCCGAGTCCCGGTCAGTTCGCAACTCCGTGCGGAGCGCGCGAGCGCTGATAAACGGCAAGATCAGGACAACATTCCCTGAAACACAACTCCTTTCCTGGGGCTGGAGTTCCAATGCGATTCCCTCCCAGTCTCGGTGCACGAGTTTTTTCAACAGACCCAACGGTTTTGCCGGAGCGGGCCCTCTCTACGGGGCTCCGCAGGCACCGGGGGACATGAAACCGAGTCAAAAAGTCTCAAAACAACAAAGGGATGTTCATTGTAATTTAAAGGCCTTGATAGGATTGCATTCCTATTCAGTTTCTAAGCAAGAAATAAGATTTATTGCTATGGGTAATTAAAAATCTCGGCACTGCGGAGCCCGTGACCGACCCTGCGCTAAGTCCCAGCAAACCTTTTGCGGGGTCTCTCAGCCCCACGCGTGGCTTGCTCAGCCTGCATATGTCCCCCTCGGTCATACAAGGAGGCCCCCCAGCCCAGGCGGATACCCCCCCCGAGCCAACACATTTTAAACACGGGTGGTGTCCTTCAGCAGCAGTGCGTGTGTGCAGCACAGCCATCCGTACAATAAAATGGCAGCGCCCTTCAAAGACCTTTCATACAACAAAAGGTCTGCTCCTTGTTCTTTTCTGAACAAGATGCCAACCCTCTATTTGGACCATGCGCATTACCGATGATGCCATTTTGTGACCACCCAGCTTTGCAGCCTCCAAGTACAGTGCCACCTCTGGCCACTTCTATTATTGCAAGGAGTGGAGGGGAGAACAGAACAGAAAGTTATACATGGATAGAAAGAATGCAACAGCGAAGAAATTATTCTATCGCTGCAAAAGAGACAGATTTGCAAGATGCAGGGTCACTGAATCCAGAAACAGACCCCTCAAAATTTAAATCACATGATATTTCAGGAAACAGTTTAAAATCAATTAATTGGGGTGGAGTGAGGCAAAAAAGAATTAAAGAAAGAGATTTTGATGTAGTAAATGAACAGCTTTTAATTGTGCCTTGTCGGAAAACTCAAAAAAGGGCCCTCGCCTTCTCCCCCACGGTGGCCAGAGACAAAGACCTGAAGCAAGGGCAGAGCAGCTCCCGCGCCTGCGGGCTGTGCCGTCCCGCCAGCCAAGTACGGCCTGGCCCCTGCCTGACATCCCTCCCGAGCCCAGCCGGCCCGGCCACAGGGAACGCAGCCAGCGCCAAGAAGGACAATGTGATCAACCACAGATAACCTTCAACTTGATATATCACAACAGGACGACTGCAATTAGAGGAACTGGAAAAGCTGCACTATATTTGCAAAGTGAATATACAATTACTGTTAAAGGGCCAGAAAGGAAAATAGCAGCAATTCATTCCCTCGTCGTGCAAGAACCTATCACTAGTGTGAGGAAGAGACCTGCTATCACAATGGGAAGTAAAAATAGAAGTAAATTTTTAATTGGAGTCATGGATGCATTTACCACTCTAAAACTAACTTGGAAGACAAATAATCCTGTTTAGGCAGATCCAGGTAGAAAAGATCCTAGAGCAGATGGCTTTGGAGAAAAATGAAAAGACCTTGTCAGAAATCTCAAAGAAGAGAATAACAGCAATCCAACAACCCAAAAACTTACTAAGAAATACAAGAGGAAATAGAAGAAACTTGAATATATTGTACAGACATTGGCAAAATGCTGCAAAGTTGAATAGCAGTTTACCAAACTTTAGGTTGTTGGGTCTTTTTAGTAAAGAGGCAGTTACTATGAATTATACTTAAGGGTGTATTTATATTTTAATATAAATTAAGGGTTGATAGAGCTATGCATAATTAATCTCCATTATGTTTAGGTTAGAGTACTGTTAAGTTATACGTTATTGCTCTAGTATCCAGATGCTAAGTTCTCTTCAGATTAGTTTTTATTAAGTTTAGGAGTTGTTTAATTCAAAATTATTCTTGTTTTGTTAAAAGATGCTTCTCTAAATTCCAAAGTATAGTTCTTTTTTTTTTTAGATAAAAAGCAACTCCAACTGAAGCAGCTGTGATGAACTGCTAATGAACACCTGTTTGTAGACGGAAGAGGATGCAGTTTGTATGCCTTGAAAATGTGTTGATATAGGGGTTGTTTTAAGTTAATTTTGGTTTTTTGGATGAATTCTAGTTTTTTGCAGTTCTGGGGTTGCTGGAGTTATGTATTGCTGGAAGCAGTACATGCAGTGCCTTATTGCCTATCAAGGATTTCAGCATAGTCTGATTTCTTGAACAAGAATGTTAACAAATTTGCCAGATGAAATTACACAAAATACAATTGTGAGAAGCTGCTCAGCTGTTCGGCAGTCTACCAAATTATATGCTATTTTGTTTGTTTTTCAGTGACCCTGCACTTTAAGAAGTTTTACTAAATTCTTGTTTTGGTGAAATTTGCAGTTGCCATAGGGTTTTCTCATAACTGATTTACTTATGAGTTTAATATGCTTGTTGAGACTTATCCCTCCAGTATACCATCATGCTGTTATTCTACTTACAGATTGTTCACTTTTTAATTTTATTTTTGTGTTAATAATAGTAGAATAAGCTACATCCTTTCATATTTATAGTTGCATTTAGTATGATGGTTGACTTTGACTTTTCGTAAGTGTACCTTGTGTTTTACTGAAGTAATAATTGGGCTGCATTTTATTAATTTGAAGTCCTTTTAGGGCAGTTTCACTGAGTTCATCTTCTTAAGCTTTATTGCTGTCAAAATTCGTTTATACCAGGGTTGAGTGTTATTCAGTCTGAGTTATTACAGCTTTTACTGGTGGGTTGTTCAATGTTTTCTTTTTTATGCATCCTGATGCCCATGGGTTGTGGCCATAAAAGCTGTGCAGGAGGCAGGATTGTTTCAGCTTTGCTGTGTTTTCTAGGGGTTCTCTGGGCCTGTTGATGTCCTTGAGCTCGAGTGAAAGGTGGAAGTTTTTGAGGACCTTATTCTAAGTGGTAGATGGACTCGCCTTTTTTCTTTGTGGGATGCTGTTGACCATCCTTGTGGGATGCTGTTTCTCCTCAGTTTTAGTTTAGGTTTGTCAGTGCAGTCTCATTTTGCTTCTATCCTGTTTTTCATATTCCNGTCTCATTTTGCTTCTATCCTGTTTTTCATATTCCAACTCATTTGGTGAAGGAGCTCATAATTTTACCTCCCCTTTTGTTTCATTTTACTATTATAAATATATGAAAGTTTGGAATATATTATCTCACTTTTTCAGATAGTTATGACTG
>WEIU01021319.1:1301-23313 GCA_013389925.1 Aegithalos caudatus
GCCCTGTCAGTGTTCCATGGATGGAAAGGCTACACATTCTGAGCTCAAGGGACTGGATACATGCACAAACCATGGAAAAAGTTTCAATCAGCACTCACAGTCCCTGACAAAACCAATCTTTAATTCCAGTTATTACTGTTTGTTTTGACTAGAAGGGGAATGAATATGTCCTGAACCAACAGAAAATGGACTGCCTGTTGAACTTGGCTCAGGCTCAGAGAGTCTTTAAATATGTTGGGGTTTTGCAGATGTTCCTAATTGCTCCATTAGTTGAAGCAAAAAGTTGCACCACATTTTAATTCATTGTTCATCATTTTTATAAATTTGAGCTCTCAAAGTAGTCTTCTATACTTTTTTGTTGACCTTTTTTAATTTACCATATAAATGGAGATTTGAGATGAGAATATATGCTGGTGAAAACAATTCTAGCTGTTTGGTTTTTACTCATTGCTTGTAGTATAAGATTTTCCTGCAGCATTTGATATTAATATGAAGTCACAATGAAACATCTGTTTTATATTATGTGGGTGCATTGATTTAGATAGTTAAATTATTGTTAGCAAGCAGTTTTCTGCTGTTATTCTGTGGTTTTAGTAGGTTACATATAATTAAGTAGGTTATAAATAACATCTGCCTGCTTTTTCTTGAAAAGTCTTATTGGTGGTTCAGAGGTTTCCTACCCTATAGGAAGTATTGAAAGCCACAGTTGCCATTCTTTTCTAAAATGTAGTAATGTCTTCCTCCTTCTAAAAGTATATCTAAATATGGGGGGGTTCACCTCTATTTTTTACTAAAATTGTAATATAAAATAAATGTGTTTTCTTTTCAGAAAAATGCTAACATAAATAGAATTATTACAAGTGTAAATTACTATGTTTGTGAGTTGTATTGTCATACTGAGATTATTTCTGTCCATAGTTCTTGCTGTTCCACACAATCAGATGTTTTTACACCTCCTCACCTCCTGTTAAGAGCTTTGCTGCTTCTAACTATTCACAGACTATTATTTTTCTATTAATTCTCCACAGATATAGATATATATATATGCACACACATATATATACACTGGAAGAAGAATAATTTAATAATATTAAATAAACTGGAATAATTGAATAAATTTAATTAACTGGAACAATATTTTAGTTGTCTGTACTGATTTATTTGCCAACTGGGGGTTCAGATAAATACTTCTCACCATATCCATGGTTTGCTGCTAAATATTTGGTGCACTCCTGCCACTAAAATGTTTTCCTGCTAAGTGTTGTTATTTCCTGTCATTATCTCCTGGTTTTCATTCCTATGATTTTATGTCTTTTCATGTGATTGGGATTTTTAGAGAACTTTTTTTATAAGGTGCCTGAACTATTAACATTACCATTTTTACTAAATTCATGAGAACTATCATACAGCTATAAACATCCATGTTTGTTTTGAGGTGTTTTCTGTTCTTTTGGGGCAGTGAAATAAAGTATCATTACATTTCTTTTCATCATTTCATGAAGCCAAAAGGATAGAGCAAGGTTTTGTATTTGGCTTTGCAATGATGGAAAATTAATTGATGATAGTGTTGAGCAAGAGAAGAGAGGTCTACTTATACTTCTGGATGAGTGAACAATTAGTACAAGTCAACAATTATTCTCCAGCCCTCTGAATGAAAGTTTTTCATAGAAAATTTAAAACTCAATAGATTTTCACATTTAGTTTATTTTAGCTTCAAATACTTTAATTTAAAAATTTAACTACTAAATATATTTTAGAATAGCCAAATCAGATCACACTATTATTTCTAGAAGTAAATAATTTCTAATAAAGAAAAACTCAAATATTTGTGTAGTAGCCTGCTTGATTATTCAACATTAAATAGATGTACAGTGAAAATATTATTTATCTTCATCATTCCCAGGATGAGAAGATTTGGAGCATTCTTTCATATCAGCTTGAATTAGATCAGCCCGACCATTTTTAGATGGCTGTGTAGATCATTTTGTACTTGCATAAGGAATTTAAGGGAAATTACCAACTATATAGAACTGAGATGCTTGGAATGCAAAAAAGCAAAGGAGAACTGACAGCAAACTGATTCTGCAGTGTGATACAGCATGGAAAAGAGAGCTGCAGAATATTGGGCCACCTACCTAAGGAAGATAAGGTGATCGCTTCCTCCCATATAGTTATCTCAGGAATATCTGGGGGAAAAAATAAGAAAAAAATCTTAACATCTTATAAAATCATGTTATTTTCAAAGCTTTTTCAAAGGTATTCACATAGCCTTGAGTTTTGAAATTAATCTTACAAAATACTTTGGAAGGAAAACTGCTACATCAAAATAGGCCTATAGTTGGTATAGTTTCAACTTCCATGAAAAATAGGGGGAAAAAATCCTGTACAAATCTGTATGGCTGCATTCATTTTGTTAGGAAAGAACATGCAACTTCAAAATCTACCGATTTTTCATTTAAAGTGTAGCAAATTGAATTCAGGATTCCATTTTATAGTGAAACAGTAATTTTATTACAGAAATTTGATAAAATAGATAAGTGATCTGAAGAAAACAGTGGTAAACTCCAAAGGCCAAGTTCCAAGTTAGACACAGAAGCAGAAATAATCAGCTGGCAGTGGGACAGCCAGTTGCTCACTAGGTAGGAGACTTACAGAATGACAGCTTGGTGTTGTACTGGATCACAATGGAATGAGTCAAAAAATGTCACATCCCTGTCAAAGGGAACTGCCTTCAATTTCATGTTGGTTGAACTGTACCTACATAAGATAAGAAGCAGAACTACAGGGACTCATGATGTCAAAGCCATCACTATTTTCCCCATAGCCTATGACTGAAGTACTTTTTTCAGTTGTTTTAATAACCTCCCTCTAAGTAAATAGCAGTCTTTTTATATAAAAATCTACAAGTACGTGGAAAAGTGGATGCAAAAATTAATTAGAACAATCATGTTAAATAATATTTTCTCTAGAAAAACAGAGAAAAAAATAAGCTGATTTTTTGTTGGGTTAGTTTTGGTTTGTTTTGGTTTTTTTTAAGAAGTAACTGCAAAGCTTGAGATTATTGCAAAGAAATTTCAGGCTTTTACAAATCTGTTGTCTCTTGGATTTGGTTTCTATTTCCCAGTTGAGATTGCTGTAGTGTTTGGTGCCAGAGTTCTGGAACATCCTCAATCTGTGCCGAGGTAACTATAACTTCCTGGAATGGCTTCCTGTCCCGTTGCTCCTGTACATCATTTCCTTTCTGGAGCTCGAAGATATTGCCAGACTTTCTCAAGTTTCACACAGATTTGAAACAGTAAAAATTTAAAACCCCAAAAATTCAAACTGAAATTCTCAGCTTTGCTGTGCAGCCTGTTGGCTTTGATTCATCTCATTGGTTTAACGTAATCATCAATCTGTCTGCTTAAGACAACAAGTAAACAAGGATTGTCCTTTTTTTGAGACAATAAATGAACCAAAATGAATGGCTGCACTAAAAAACAGATCTTGGAAAGGCTGTGTTTGTCCTGCAAGCTTTTGTTTTCTAATAAACACAGTGATCCAGATAATTCCATTGCAACCCATGGCTGGGTGTTGCACACTATTTCCAGGATTAAGTATTGGAAATATGAAACCTTTGCTTTGTGTTTTTTGTTGGTTTTTTTTTATGTATTATTTAGTGTCTAGACACTTCACCCACAGACTGGGATCCCCTTATACTGAACTCATCAGCAAACAAAAATTCCTTACATTTTATGCCTTTGACAAAAGACATGAGCTCAAGGAAACAGATTTTTTTTCAATTTTTTTTGTAGACTTTGCAGCAAGGAACTGTTAGAAACACAGGAGGGGGAAGGGGTGACTTCTTCTTACTTGCTAGGAAGCTCTTCCCAGCTCTCAGGAAATTATGGGAAGTAGTATGTACATGTTGAATTGAAACTTTAAAGAGTGAATAAGAGAAGTTGCCATTATTGGACAACTGGAGCTAAGGGTAACCTCTCCATGCTGAATGAGGGGTAAGGGATTTCAAGGATAGCCTGGAAGCTGCAGAATGAGGGCAATCTGTTGGTGCAAAAGAGAGATGTATTGGAAAGGCCTTTGGAAGGTCAACTGTTCCAGCTTCCTGGTCTGTGCAGAGTCAGGAAACTGGGATGGAAAACTGAAGCTATTCAGAGCTATCATGTAGGTTCAGAGCTATCATGTAGGAAGCTTATTTTTGTGGGCCTGAATACCTCAACATTGTATTTTCTATCCCTGTCAGAGCCTGAACAAAGACTGCTGCAGTAATTCAGGTAGGAGAGAAAAAGATTTTAGCTTATGGAAAATAGGAAGAGAAATGTTTTAAAGAGAAAAATAACTTTATTCTTATCCCCAAGAGTGTTGTAGAGGCCTAGAATGAAGTCTATCAGTTTCTGGGTGGAGCAATTAATGAGAACATAAGCAACAGTGAGACCTTATGAGGGAGTTAAAAATGAGTTTAATTCTCTTGGTTCTGCTGTGACAGCTGGATGTGCTCTGAAAGACTTCAGAGAGGCCGATTAAGATTGTAGTATGGAGAGTGGGACATGTCTGGTGCAGGGTACATCCCAATCACAATGAGATTGCTCACAGATTTGTATTATTTTGAGGCTACGTGGGGCAAGATTTCAAGGAAAGTTCTGTGTCAGACTGGTAGTTCCAGGGAACATGGCTGTGCTGCTGTTCCTGCTGTGGGGCTACCAAGGCATTACAGATACTTTAGTGAGAGTGAGTTCAAGTGAGCACAAGAAAAAGGGGACAAGGCAAAGAAAGCACCGGAGGAAATGGCAAGACAGGAAAATAGAGCGTGTCATTAATTTAAAGATGAAGGCCAGATGGGAGTAGATAAGTTCGCTGAAGTTCTGGGCTTTATTTCAGTTTAGAGATAAATCAGTTGATATTGTGACAGAGGAACAACTGAATGGAGAATAAGGGAGTAAAAATAACTAAAGGAGAGGAAGGGAATAGATTGAAGAGAGACCAGGAAATTATTTGTCAGTATATTTGGAATTCATCTGTCATTTGAAGAGTGTGAGCAGAGTAGGATAAGGTATTGTGGAAGGCAGTAAACTTTTCATTAGTTTAACACAAAGCCTTGGATATTTTGGAATTTAAAGAAATCACAGAAAGAAATTGCAATAATAAAATTATGATTTTGGCATAATGCAGTAATCTATCAGAACAAGTAAAGCCCTGCTCCCTTTCTCTCATTTCAGCAGTATATTCAAGGAATTAAATATTTGCCCAAATAATATGAGTTTTTATTTCCAGACTAATTTATGCATAAACTGGAACGCTGCTCTCTGTGGAATTGTAGAGTAGCATATTCAGATTTCCAAACAGAGGAAATAGAACAGTCTCTCCCCTCAAGAATGGAAAGTGGAGTGTGGGAGCTCTGTGTGTCCATCCCGTGCCGTGCATGCTGGTAGGCTGAACTCAGCAGCTATCTCTATTGTTACCCCAAGCACGGCATTTCTCTGACTGGAGTTCTGAGCACAAATCCGGCTCCTCAGGAGATCCAGACGCTTTCAATGCGCATTTCAGAGGATTTTAGATTGTTCACGAGGTGCTATTCTTACGTCCTGTTAAAGAAGTTCCACGTCAAAAGGAACAATGAACAGAAGTCCTAACGTGAACAGCGCCGTGTGAGCACTGTGTGTGTTTTCCCGATGACCAGTGTGTGTGTTTTCCCGACCCTTTCCCAGCGAGCTGCTGTTCTGTGCTGTGTCCCGGCACCACTCCCGGCCGGGATTAGTGTCCCATGTTTTGGGCGAGCCCGTCCTAAAATTCCGGGCGCTGCGGGGCGCTTCGGCCGCCAGAGGGCGCCCCGGAGCAGGGCCGCTGTCACCGCGGCTCGGGACGGGAATGGCTGGGACAGCCCCGAGCCAGGGAATGGCTGGGACAATGCACAGCCAGGGAGGGAATGGCTGGGATTATCCAGAGCCGCGGGAATGGCCAGGATAATCGCCTTTGCTTTTTTTTGTTCCTGTATTTATTTTTTTTAATAGAGCGCTGTGTTTGGAAATAAAAATGTGCAATTAAATAAACAATCTATATTGTTTTTAACGTTATGGTGTCATTTTTTCGTGGCAAGGCAGATTGGTGAGAGGCAGAGAGTAAGCAGAAATGCAAAGAGAACTTATAAAAGGTTCATACATTTTCATTTCAGCATTTATACGCATTTTTTCCAAATAATGCCTGCTTTTGCTCTGCTAGAATGTGCTAGGGTGTTGTGTATGCCTGCATAAGAACAACCAGGAACACATGTACTCTGAGACAGCTTTGCTGTAGGCAGGGAGTGAAGCAGTTCAAAGTGTCCAGCTACATCTGCAGTGTGTGACACAAGTTACACCAAGATTTTTGCTTTTCTATTTCTGTTAACACTTGCATTGGAGTCATTGGGTACAGCTGCACTTAGGCTCCTGCAACTGCACGTGTAAAAAAGTGGAACATTTGGGGGAAAAATCAATGTTTCTGTGCTCTTGTATAATTTACAATGACTAAATAATTTATAATGAGATAATATATGACACAGAGTATCTTCATAATTTTTGTGATGGTTCTGTCATCAAATAAAGTATATATATATATTTAATGGAGTCATTCTGAAAGAGGGAAGCATCTCCTGAGAAACAGTCTTAATCCTTACGTTACATCTGAAAATTTTCTAAAATCACATTTCTGTTCAAACCCCAAGGCCTCTTCTACTTGAAAACAGATTTGTATTTCTGATGTAATTTCTACATTCTGACAGGTTTTTTGGCATCAGCTTACACAGATTGGCTAATTTCAGAGCAGCTGTATGAATTACATACCACAAAAGTACGTGGCATTACAGCTGCTTTTTTTCTACAGTGGCAGAAAGGCCTTGGATATTATACCAAAAATAGCTTCTCAGATTTTTCACAGAAGAACATGTGATATATTGCACTGGCAACCCTGGGCAAAAGTTCTGCTGATCTCCTGTGAGTTTTAACTACCACTGCATCTTTCAAAATGCGTGGGCAGCCTGCACTGCAAGTGACCTTCATACAAGGCTCTGTGCTGTCTAAACACATTTTGTGGAGTAGAATAATCAGCAGTGAGTAAGCCAAATGATGATTTTAAGCTTCTGCTTTCTCTTACAAGTATCAATGTGACAGTAATGTGCTGTGGGAAGCTCTCAGGGAGAGCTTGCGTGACACAGCCACGCCTGACATGAAAGAGCCCCCACAGGAAGTGGGCTGGGAACCTTCACACACACAAATGTCAGCTACAGCTCCAAAGGAGGCAGAAACAACGTGCTCAGAACAAAAAACTATATAACTGAATAAAGGTGCATATTCCATTGAAGCAATTGTTGCAATGCATGGCTGTTTATTGGGTCAGACACATGGACTTTTCTTCTTTACCAGGGAAAACAGACTTTTTAAGGACTGAAAGAGGAAAAACAAAATACGTGTTACCAGGAGGAACATGTAAATATTACAGTGTTTAATAGGTTGGGTATCCTGAAATTGTGTTTTAATCAGCATCATAGCAGTTACTGCAATAGTAAAGGTTGTGGTTACTTTGTATTTCTTCATCTGATTTCTCTTTTTTGTGTCTATCCCACATGTACTCCATGGCTTATAGATGCTGTGGCATTGTCATTTATAGAGGCTGATTAATACATAATTTACAATTGACTAGATTTATGACCCAAGTATTAAAAACAGTGATTTCAGTATTTGGATATAATAGTTTCATATTTCAAGAGTGTAAGGAGTTTACAATTTTTTAACATGCCAAGTTCTAAACATTAATTTTAAAAGTTGATTAAAAACTATGAATACAGTGTTCTTGTACAATTCTGTTCCTATATAAACCAGTACTTAAATATTTAAATATTCCCGGATTTAGATTAAGGATTTTTTTGTTCTACATCTATATACCAATATGCTGGAAACATTCAGTGATTGTTGATCTTTAGGTATAAGAAGCACTTCCATATATATTCTTTACTCTTTGTGATTATTTCATTTTAGGATAATGACAAATAAAAATTTCATTATGTGGCTAAAATACTAACTTAATAAATGAACAGAAGGCGTATTTTTGGGTGATGTAAGTTTATTCCCAAGATATGGGCCAGTAGGGACCTCTATAGAAAGACCTATTGCAGATATCACAAGTGAACAACGTATTTTTTATTACTGTAATATGCAAATAAAGTTGCTTTTGGCAAAAGACAAAGTGAAGATCTATGTATGAAGGATACATTTTTTTTTAAAAAAGGCAAATGAGGGAAATCCTCACTACAATATATATTTCACCAATAAAAGATAGCTCAGTTCAAATGAGCCATCAGCAGCATTCCCACCAAGAAGACATCTAACCTGTAACAAAGAACTGATGTGAAAATTTACGTGCACATTTTCTCCAATAACAAAAGCTGATTTTTAAGAAGTTACTGATGTGTGTTCACACCATGTGTTGCAGTTCGGTGCCACCTCAGTTGTCTTATGTGAGTTTTAAAGGCCATATATAACTACCCTCTATGAATACAATGATGTAAGTCTTAAAGTAATTCAGGGTTTCTTAAAGTAAGGTTTTAAAGTTGGCTCATTTCAGGGATCTTTAAGGAATACTTTAAAGTATTTCCATGCCAACAGTTGTAGAAGTGCAAGACTAAGAAGCTGGTGAATTGCAACATAGAAAATACACATTCAGAACTTTTTGTTAACCTACCTTGCAGCTATAAAAAAGATCAGGATATTGATACTGTTGCATACTGAACTGTTTCCCAATAGTTCTTCAATAGAATTGAATAGTTTCAGTTGCTTTTTAAGGAATTCCAGCAGCACGTAGCAATATTAAACTAAGAACCTCATTTGTCATGCAAAGAACTTTCATAAAGCTAAGAGGATGAAAACTTACAGTAGTTCTTATTTGATAGGAAAATTAACATCAGACTCGCCTCTCAAAGCTGAAAAAAATATGCCCTGTACCACCATACATCACTTTCTACATTGGTTACCAGATCCTTAATGTTAAGAAAATTTATTTGAATACTTTAAATGCTCTTTAGCTATTCCATGCTCTGCAGTATCTAATTTTCTAGTGAATAAACTTCTCAAACATTATGATGTACACCACGAACAGCAATATGACTGCTCATATGTAACAGAGTTTGTGAACAAATAAATTAAATGCTGTAGTAGAGTTCATTCCCATGGAAGGAGTCAGTGGCAATGTTATTAAATTCTACAATATCTCTAATTAGGTACAGGGGCCAGAGAACTCAAACTGCTTCTGGAAACATTTTCCAGTCACAATGATATTTTCCATGTTTCCTGTTTCTGCATTTATGAGTTTTTACTGCAGATACACCAAGTGTCACAGCATTTAAAATGCAGTCTATGTATTGAGGATGGCTACTTTAAATGCAGTTGATACTTTAAAAAAATAAAATTAAAAATCATTGAAGCAGAATCACAGAATATACTTGGTTGGAAGGGACCTATTGAGTCCAACTGAATCACTTCAGAAACAGATGAGAACTTTCCTTCAGATTTGCATCACTCAAATAGTAATTTTAGTACAATGAATTAATGGGATTATTATAGTAGCATTTCAACAGTACTTGACTAGCCAGGCAAGAAATACAATCATTTTCTTATACTCAGTAACTAATCTTTCATTAGATTGAATACAAAGTAGAAAGGACTTTTATAAATCGTTCATGTCCTGACCAAATTCTCTCATAGGACTAGTGTAAATTAGAGTAACTGCACTGCAGTCAATGGATTTTCCCCAATGGTTAATGGTGAAAAGTTAAAAGAGAAGCAAGGGTAAGAGTTCTTAGCATTGTTCTAATATTAAAATCCTAGAAGTGTGCTTTTAATCACTGTATTTGGTAGTTCTAAAGTAAAATATCTTAACTAATTTTAAAAGCATATTTCTAATAATTTATAAGCATTATGGAACAGATTTGCTTTTCACTTAAGTGCAGCTATATGTGGTTGGTTCTGTAAGAAAAGCATCTTCATACTGTCATACAAGAGAAACACGAAAACAAAAAGTTCTGTAAAAAAAACTTCTGGAATTTGTTCTATACTTGTGCTTCTTCTGTAGATTTTTCTCTGGGCTGTTTCTTTTGAATACAAGGTTGTATAAGTAAAAATATTATTCCCACCATGTATAGCAATCCAGCTATGTAAAAAGAAAAATCGTATTTTTCTGTGATGTCATAGATCCAACCTGGAAAATAAGGACAAAACATGTTAGTTACAAAGCTTGAAAAAAAAAAAAAAAGTATATTTCATGAGAAAATACAAAAAATACTTCACATTCACATTCTTTCACAACATTTCTGTCAAATCCACAGATGATTTATGGAAAAAAAATACTTTTCAAACAAGTTACCACAGTCTGATTTTAAAATCAACATTTTGTAATCCCAAACCAATTAGTTCCTCCTCCCTATCACTGCCTCTATAAAATGCCCAATACTGATTAGTTCAGATGCCATGCCTTGTGCAAGCAAACACATTCCCCATAGCTGCCTCCAAGCCTCACATACCTACAGAAGACTGTTCAAGAGATACAATCTCAATACTGCAATGACTCTCATTCCAGCCTCAATTCCTTTGCAAAAACATGCTAAAGTTACTGCTTCATTAAAGTTACTTATTCATTACTTCGGGAAGGTTTGGGAACCCAAATGAGCAAAACTCCCTCACACCACTCTGGCTGCACTGTGATATACCCACAGGATCAGAAGCTCTCTTTACATCAGCTCCTTGCATCCAATGTGCTTATAACCAAAGACCAAATAAAGAGGTTTAGCACAGACTGGGAATGCTGAGGGAACGTGGCAGAGCAGAACACTGCTGCTTTCAAGGGGCACTGAGAGAGCTTTCTTCTCACTGGTGTCACTCACCCAGTGGTGGGGAGAGAAGAGCTCTCACTTTCTTGGGCTGCTCATGCTGCTGCTGGCTCCCCTGCAGCCTAGAGCTGCCTCTGGCTGACCAGGGCCATGACCCTCAAGATTTCTGACAGCTTTCTTCCCAGCAGTACCTCTGTAAAAGAGAGCTGGAGTCTGATTTAATACTGACAATTAGTACCTATATCTCTTCTGTACTCCCTCACCTCTTTCAATGAGGAGATTTATACTGAATGTCTGTTTAAACCTAAGTGACTCGGGGGACAGCATACATACACTTCTCCCTTCTGCTGGGGAATGGCAGTAAAGCAGTTATGAGCAGTGCAGTCCCCAAAGTAGGTATTTCTGGCTGAAGGAAGGCAAAGCAAAGTTAGTTAAATCAACACATCAGTTGGCAGTTTGGAGTGGGGACACCCAAACACACAGCACAGTCCTTGGGGTAATGCTGTGGTACAAACAGCTGCCTACCCTGAGAACTATACACCATTTCTTCATGTGGGTAAAGGAATGAGTATGTATAGTGCATACAATATACAAAAAATGAAAAAATAGGTTACACCTTTCTCATTAAAAAAAAAGAAAAAAAAAGTGTATGACAGGTATTTTAAGGAAGCATACATTGTAAGGATAGGCTGTAATAGATTTGGGGTTATGTCCAGGAACTGTAATTTGCAATGTGAGGGCAGTGAGCTGGAACCCAGCAGATGTGACCTGTACATCTGTACAATGTAAAACTTGATGTTGTGTCCATTGTGGAGTAGCTGTGATTTTGTTAACTACACATGCTCATAGCAGAAAGAAGGTTAATAATATAAAGAGTCACACGGTCATTACACAAACATCTGTTGGTTAGCAATTTGAACTTTTTACCTGCAAAGGGTGGTCCAAACAAAGCAGATATTCCATTGGCACAAATGATGATGCCATAGGCATTTGCAAGGTGTTTAGTTCCAACTAAATCTTCAGTCACAACAGGCATTAGAGAAAAATAGCCACTAGAAAATCCTATTAAAGCACAAACCACAGCCAGGCCAATGTATGTCTGCATTAGTGGCAAAGTAAGAATGCAGGTGACCAGGGTAAAGTTAGCTATGAGGAAGACATTCCATGTGCTGATGCACGGGAGATCAGAGATGATTCCAAGGATCACTTTACCAAAAATATGAACAATGGCTATGATGGATGTCAAAGGAAACACATTGTCCTGCCTAGATAAGTTGTACTGCTTGACTATTTCTGGAAGGTGAATAAAGGGAATGACAAAGCTGCTATAGGCAAACAAAGCCCAAATGATAAAGGCCACGAATACTCTGTTGGTAAACAGCGATGCAGCTCCAAAGTAGCTGGAGTACCAGAGTGCAAAGCCTTTCCTGACTGTGACTGTCAGCTGGCTCACTGTCTTAAAGAGGCGCAGTCCATACATGCTCCTTCCACGTGCAGATTTACCTCCAATTTCTACGTGCTGCACACTGCCAAGCACTTCTTCATTTGCTGCCTCTTCTTTTTTCTCTGGTTCTTCACCAAGGACTCCATTAGATTTTATAGTCTCTGTAGAATGGGACAGAGCTTTTGCCCGATTTTCTTCACTATCACTTCTCACCACGCATTTTTCACGGAGTTCTTTGGGAGAGAGTGGTCTCATAAGTGCCCCGCAGACACAAAGGTTCAGGGAGATGGCCCCTTGGATGAACATGGCATTCCTCCACCCAAATTCAGTGCAGAGGTACTTCAATAAGGCAGTCATTAGGAAAGCTCCAAACCCTGTTCCTGTGGTACTGAGCCCTTGTGCAAGTGCTCTTCTCTTCTGAAAATACTGCCCTACCATGACCACTGCAGGCAGATAAACCATGCCACTTCCAATGCCTATTAAAAAAAAAAAAAAAATCTGAACTTTTTGCCAACAACATAAAAAGCAGTGAAAAATTACCAGTTTTATTCCTAACTTTTGTATAAGCATAGTAGTAAAACCAATAATAAATATTCAGTTCTGATGTTAGCTTTCATTTCTGTCTTGTGGGTTTTACAAAATCTGCAGTACTCATTCCAGCAGGAATGTAATACTGATATTTATTGCTGGAATAACTAAACACATGGAATTAAAACCTATATCTGAAGTCAGCATGACAACACTGGAAAGTTACAAATGTCCCACAACCAATCAGTGACAGTTACTATGGGGACAAACATAGACACAGCCTATTTTGAAATACCTGCAATTATAATACCCACAGCTGATGGTATCGGTGACCAGAACTGCTTAGTGAGCACTTCTTGTTGCTTTCACCTAAGTTCCCCAGCAATGAAGATGCAATGAGTTGCTGTCCTTGTTCAGTAACTGTGGAGCCATAGTGACCGTGGCACTTATTTGAGGAGTCAGCACATGGGGTTAGTGCACTGGTGGGACCTCAAGTCCAGGTTGGTTTTCTTTGGGCAGCCCAGGGAGGACCACACAAGTAACTGCTCAGTTTTAAAAGGCAGATCTCTAATTCTGTTGAAACCCTCCCACCTGTAGTTAAAGCCAGGGTGGGTATTCATGGCATTTACTTCAAGCAGAAAGCGATGAGTTGTGCAAACACATCATTGGAGGTAACACTTCACCATTTTTTCTCACAGCAGATTCTTCATAGAGGAGTTTGGATTGGAACAGGTGTATGCAGAAGATGCTTCCTAACTCACTGTGATTGCAATCCAGAAGTGTTTTGTGAGTTAGAAGTTTTCCTAAATAGCTGCTACGAAGCTCATGCAGCTACAACGTGATCTAGCTGCAGCTAGGCCAGAGAAAGCCGTGATTCCAGAAAAGCCTGAAAAAAAGCCCTTCAATGTCACAGCAGTGACCCTGGCCAGAGCTGGCTCATTTTACTTGTTGGAAGTATTTCTGTCTTTCCTAGGCAAATACACAATCGGGCTTTTACTTTGCACCGGTGTCCCTCCCCACACCCAACCACAGACTCGGGGAGGCCCCTCTGTCCCCCAGGAGCCCTCCTGCCCCTGGGGTGCTGCGGTGAGGAACCGGCCCCGGTCCTGCTGAGGGGGCCCGGCTGAGAGGAGCCGGGAAGGGGAGCCCTGAGGCCAGGGACCCCCAAGGCCAGGGGAGCCCTGAGGCCAGGGGAGCCCCGAGGCCAGGGACCCCCAAGGCCAGGGGAGCCCTGAGGCCAGGGGAGCCCCGAGGCCAGGGACCCCCAAGGCCAGGGGAGCCCTGAGGCCAGGGGAGCCCCGAGGCCAGGGACCCCCAAGGCCAGGGGAGCCCTGAGGCCAGGGGAGCCCCGAGGCCAGGGGAGCCCCGAGGCCAGGGGAGCCCCAAGGCCAGGGACCCCTGGGGAGTGTGCTGAGGGTGGCTGTGGATGGACAGCTGAGATTGGGATCGCAGGGATGAACTGAAGGCAGCAGCATGAGCAGGCATACGTGCACAGCGTGGAGGCCCAGAGGTGATGGCAGCAAGAGGGGGGCACTGCAAGGGAACAGCAGCTTTAGAGGAGCAGCCATGAGAACATGGAGACACTTCCCTGGGTGGGCCAGGACTCAGGGGATGGTGAGTGAGGGGATGGGAGTGAGCGGCAGGGACTGAGGGTCAGTGAGGACATGGAGGAGGGCACAGTTAGCAGAGGTCTCATGGAGCTGGAAGGAACCACTCAGGTATCTCTACACTGTTTTCTGGACAGAATTACTCCTGCAACATCTCACTATTTCACCTCACATAAAAGTTGGTCTCTGACTTTTTTTTTCCTCCATAAAATACGGTTTTCACCCCTCTTTAAATTCTCTATTTAAACTCTGCCATTTGTTGTTTTTGTGTGTGCTCTTTCTGAAAAGCAGGAGGGACCGAAGAACTGTAGATTCCTGCCTGCTTGACTATATTCAATATATATGGAAAAAGGCAGGATCCTCCCTCTGTGATCACTGTTCTTGTTTCAGGAATTTACAACATTACTGAAGTCTATGGTATGGTGGTATAAAGGTCATCACAGTGATCTTTGCTAGTTGCAGTATTTTCTCAATCTAGAAAGCTAGATAAAAATTTATGTATAGATTTTCTGTAGATTTCTATGAAATGCTATGAAAGGACAGTTTAAGACAATGCAGGGTACTGAAGCTATTACTAGTATTGCAAACAATCCCTTATTTTCGTAACGTTTTCCTCTGGGAAATGTAACATAGACATTGCTTCATTTGCAAACATAACAGTTTTCTGTCGAGTGAATAATATTTCAAAGCCCCTTGAACTGCTCAGTGTTGCTCAGATATAATTAAAGCCCAAATTTTGTATTTTTTACATGGCTAACTTTCCCCTTTTTGTTTCATATCTATTAACAGTATCTCTTTTCAGAAATGAACAGCAAATAAAATGGAGTAGTGCTTTAATACTGGGTTCCTCTACATAACTTACTTCAAGTAACTTAATTTTTTCACAAGAAACATATTGTTAGAAACTGAGCATTCAGGCACTAAGGATCTGCTGGTTTTGAAGGAAGATGCCTAAATCCACATCTTTTTGTATTTTGATTGGTCTCTTACACATGTCGAAAGGTCTTCTAGACATCTAATTTAATTAAAATGACAAAACATTACTTCAGTCATTTTGATTTTAAAAATTGTAGCAATATTAGTTGCTCTGAATGGTAGTTGATACAATATGAGTAACAGTTATTAGAAACTATGTATTAAATACAGCCCCACGCATTAGCCTCTGGGAGGCTGGGATAGATGAAATTTGCTTCCTAGCAGCTCATCCAGTGCTGTGTTCTGGGTTTGTGACCCAACCACTGCTGTAACACAGGCGTGGTTCAGCTGTTGTTGGACAGTGCTTACACAGCATCAACACTTTTCTGTATCCCCATGAGTGGGGGAGCACCAGAAGCTGGGAGGGGATGCAGAGGGGCAGGGGACCCCAGCTGACTGAGGGGACATCCCATGCCATGAGTTGTTGTACTCAGCAATAAAGCTGAAGGGAGGAGGAAGGGAGAACGCTTGGGAGTTGTAGCAATGTCTTCCCAGGTAGTAGTTACACGACCAAGCCCTGCTTTACTGGAAACAGCTGAATGCCTGCCTGCCCGTGGGAAGTAGTGAATGAATTCCTTATCTCTGTTTTGCTTGTGCATTCAGCTTTTGCTTTATCTATTAAAATATCTTTATCTCATTTTTACCTTTCTGATTCTCTCCCCATCCCACATGGGAGAGTGAGTGAGCAGCTGTGTGCAGCTTAGCAGCCTACCGGCTGTAACCCACTTCACCCTTTAAAATGGGTTTTGAAGCAGTGCAGAATTATCATAATCCAGTATTTTATTAATGTGGAGCAACTTCTGGAGAAAGCATTTGCTATTCTTTCCTGCAAGGAGAGGAGTTAGCTAGATATGCAATTCATCTTTCAATTTTACTCGTCAGAGTTTGGATTACAGTAATTCCCCTAATAAAAATGTCCTCTAATGTATTCACTTGGGTGAAACTGATAAAAGTACCACCTTCACATGGCAAATTTAAATGACCACAGGAGTCACTGGGCCCAATCCACTGAGTAAATAAGTTTCCTAAAATGATAACAGGCTGTAAAATGTGTGAAAGCAGAGCTGGAATAACTTTTACAGTCTACCTTCCCTATTTACTCACTCAGATAAGATTCAGAGGAACCAAGAATAATTGAAAGAACGTTCAAACATTAGTGCAGCTCTCACCAGCTGTCACTCCAAAGGTGAGGAAGAGGTAGTGCACATTTGATGCATAGGCACTCAGTGTCCAACCCAGGGCATTCAGTATCCCTCCAATTATGGCTGTTGTGCGGCACCCACACATGCTGATGAATAAACCAATGAAAGGACCTGTTAAAAAACATAAAAGAAATTATAAATTATTTATTTAATTCTGTGTGCTCTAATAATTTTTCACCTTAAGTTTCGTAATGTTTTAAATAAAATGTGAGAACATCAGGCAACTCATGCAACTGTTTATTTTTCATATTACTCCATAAAATCATGGATAGAGAAATACAACCAACTGATTAAATACTTGACAAATACCTCCAAGACCTACAATCAAAGTTGCCCTATGGAGAAGGGACAGTTTAAACAGAGCAATAAGCTGAAACATTTATTCCCAATGTTGATGCTGTGTGAATGCAAGACTTTTTCACAAGTAACCAGAAGCATTTTATCTTGTTTTCAGTAGAATAATTTAGGCAGATCTAAACACAACTTCTTCAGCCTTCATTTAGGGAGTCATAGGCATGTGTGTAGGTATGTATTTAAACAAACATTTCCTCCAGATATTATTTTGGATTGATCCAACTAAAAAAATACATTTTTATTCAGCTGCCAAACTGAAACTGTGCTAATTCAACATTTCCTCCTCACAGATAGAGTATGGAAAGGACTCCAAGCCTCACAGATCATGTTTTCATAATTCTAGTCAGACCTGGAAGTCACAGGCTTCCTTTCCTGCTCATGCAGTCTCCTGGACTGTCTTCCCTTTCATCTTCCCTGTTATTCCCTTTCTCCAACTAGATTGTAAAATTTGTCCTGGTGACTTTAAAAGGTCAGCTTGGGACAACCATAAGAAAATACTTTAGGGAAGAATGGCAAACATATTCTAAAAATCAATGTGGTTTTAGAACACGTGATGCTGCACATACCTACAATAAGCGTGATGCCCATGCTGAGGGAGCTAACCCATGCTGTTAAGCCACGACTTTGATTAAACTCTTCAAGCCACTCCATGTTGAGTATTCCAAGGGCCATTTGGGAACCCATGATGAGTATGTGCACAAGGAAAGAGGAAAGAACAATCATCCAAGCCCATCCTCCATCGATGTTTGGATTAGGTTTAATTGGCTTACTTCTAACTTTTGAGTCATCCCCAAAATCATATCCAATATCCTCTCGACTAGCATACATTTTCTCCACAGTATTCTGAAGCAAATGTAGTAAATACCTAAAAAATACATACAAATTAATCAGATTTTGTAGTCTGATTATAGTGAATGCCATAAATCACTATTATATTTCATCGCTGTGGTTACTGCAGTTGTAGTGAATACTGTCACTTCATTGTTCAAATGTAAAATGCTTAGAAAATTGTCCAATTAATTTATTTCTTTGTGTAACTTGTTATCATGGCTCTCTATGCAGGAGTACTTACAGGCTGACAGTAGGCTGCATTATTTCCATTACTATATATTTTACTTACTTTTGGGTGGCTGAGAGCCCTCACTCTTCATGGGTTGACTGTGGTCACAAGAAAGTCTGGTCTCTCTCTGTGTATTACTTCTCTGTGTCACCTTCTGCTGTTCCAGAAAGATGATGTGCCTTTGTATTCAAGTTCATAAAGCCTGGAGTAAAGAACTGAAATCCTGAAGCAGCAGGTAGATGAAGTTACCACACCTTTTCAGAGGAAACCAATTTGGGGATGTATTTCTTCTTTAGCAGTAGAAGAATAAGAATGAAGACAGCAAAAATAAGGAATTAAGATTCTTAATTTTCAGAATGTTTTGCCGTATAAATCACAACAAGGCAATTACTACCTCTCTGGAAAACTTTTTATGAGAGTCAACATGATAACAGTTTGCTATTATGCTTTCAGTTTCCAAAGTATTAATCCCAATAATCCTACTAAAAATAAAGAATTCTTCCACATTAATGTCAATGCCTATCAGAATCAAACTGAGGAGCAGAGTTACATGCATAGGTGTACACGGGATCAGGCCACATTAGCTTAATTTGATTACTTCAATTTATTCTATTGTTCTTCTCTAAGAGAAGATTGCAACACAAGGTGAAAATAAATTCAAAACCACTTCTAATCGATTAGCAGTCAAGCTGCAGAATCCAGTCTTCCCTCCTTCTGATTTCTGCTGCAACAGATTCAAATCTTACCCAACTGTGGAGTACCACATAGGTTTCTATGGAGACTAGAAATGCAATGTTACAAATTAGCAAAGATGGTAATTTTTTTGTCTGCTTCTCCAGATAAATAAAAAGAAACATCAGTTTCACAACATTATAAAGGGGACAAAGTTATCAAAAAATATTTTTAAAAGCTCTTTATGTCTCCTGTGAGCCCTCAGGATGTGTGCCCCTGGGCTGGCTCCTCATTGCTGCAAACAGGCAGTGAACAGACAAACCCAGATTCTGTGCAACTGAAAATTTGTCTTTAAATATGTCAGTACATTTTGCTTCCCAAGTTACTACCTTTCCAAAGTGTTTTACTTTTTTTCTTATTTCTAGATAAACACACAGAGAAGGCCCTGGGGCATTCCACAGCAATCCATAGCTGGAGTCAGAGCTGTCCCAGACACCAGTGAACACCTGTTGAGACGTGCAGCCTCTCCAGCCTGGCTGCTGCCTGAGTTCCCTTTGTCATCGAGTGCCACCTCACCCTTCCTTGCAGTGCAGGTAATTGTGTGTAACTAAGGGCAGCTTGAGTGTGTAGGCTCTTGCAAGAGCACACCGATGCAGCTAAAATATGTTCTACTCCTGGTAGCAAATTTTTCATAGTTGTTCAGTGACTAAGTTGTCATTAGCCCTAACTTGGCCATTGGGGAGGTATTGGTGACACAGTGAGGAAGAACAAGAGCTGTGCACATTTAACACTTGCTGCACAGGCAGATAAGCTGGGATAAGTTGATGAGTTGTCAGTGGAAATGGGTACTGAAATACCTTCCAGGCTTTTCCTTTCCAAACTGAGAAACAGAAAATGGGGATAGTGCTTAGAGGTCCTTCTAGAGGTCCTGCAGGGACGGGCAGCAGGGGAACAAGTCAGAGCCATGCAGTGGTGCAGACTGGTTTTGTGACCATAAAAGGACAGCCTGGTCACAAGTATTAAATTATATTATTACTTAAATTAAAGAGGACAGCCTTAGTCATAATTATACTTCACCCTTCCTCTGCAAAAGGTAGGTCTTAAAGATGACATCTCAACCCTTTCCTAATAATGTACTTGGAGCCAGATCCTCTGTTGCTGTAGGTTACAGGACTACTTATAGAGGATTCAGCCCACTCACAAGGCAGAGAGATTAGGTGCAAAAAGGTGATAAACACAAAGAAAAATCATGCTAATGGAAAATAATGAGAAGAGGCAGAATGAAAGAAAATCACAAGCTGTTGCACATGCTCTGCATAATTTTAATGCAAATGTATGAGGGATATTGCACTGCATCTTAGATAATGGAATACAAAATTATGTAACTGAAGATTCAGAGTCAAGATTAAATGTAAAGCCTCACCTTTCTCTCTTATACTTTTGACTGGTTTTGTGCACACCTGAATCCTGATACTGAATAAAAAAAAATTCTTTGGACAGGAGATAGGCACATCTTTTACATATTTTAAATTATTTGAAGAAAAAAAATTTATATTGAACTGCAAATTTATGACACTCCTCTTTGCAGTCTTGATGACAGAACTGGCATAGATTGAGTAGAAGCAAGTTAATGTCATGCTTGTATGAACCCCCACAAATCTTCAGAAAATGCATATATTTTCCATTTGAACTGAATTTTTCCTTATTACTACTTTCATGCTATTAACTTTTCACTAAGGACACAAGTTCAGAGTGAATACACTCAAAAGCAGGGGAGGACATCTCCAATAACTGCACAAACTCTCAGTCTTTGAATAAAGCAAGGACTGGATGCCTGGATCCCCTCTGCAGGGCTGACTGATTGTCCCATGACCTGTTGCACCCAGGAAAAAGGCAATTACCTGCTTTCAACCTGCTTCCCACACAGCACTGCCAAGAACAGGCTTATGAGAAGCAGAGGAGCCAAATGAACTCTTTGTAATTGTGAAATCCTAGAGAAACTGCAATGAAAATGACAGCAGCTGATTTGTGAAGCCAGCCAGTTTGCCCACTAAGCAAGGCAGGGAAGTCCCACTCACAGTAACAGTGTTTGAATACAGCTCCTCAGAAGGAATTTTGTTTAAAGACAGGAGAATCTGGATTCTTATTTGGTCACCTGGAAAAGAATGAGATTTTTTTTTTCACAGAAGAGCTTTTTAGACTATATGCACACAAAGTGTGCAAAGCTCTTAGAAAAATGGCCCAAGCATTAGTGCCTGCAAAGATGCTGAGCTTTTTTGAAAACCTGACTCATGAGCTATTTTAGGGACAAATGCAGGTGCTGTAATAAGACCTAAGTTAGCAACAAAACACCCAAGTTGCATGTAGCATCAGTGCAGCTATGGCTCTCTAGCCTGTAGTTCAACTAGATCACTGAAAAGCATCTGCTCTTGCTATAAAAAGTCCATATGATGAATAATTTACATATATTTGGTCAATTTCTTCCAGCATTTGACTGCCTCAGTGTTAAAAATTATAGAATAAAACTGTACTTTAAAGGTAGTTCCAATGGATAACTCATAAATGCATTATAACTAGTAATGAGTTTTACTTTGTAATATTCCCAGTAAACATGCCACATATAATTATTTGGTTGCGGAAGGCATAGAGGAAACATTGCTAAAGACATGGTTTATTTTGGTTGTCATATGTTTCCGCAGTCTGACTTCACCTTGCTAACATGCCGAGCACTTCAGCTGTCAGCAACTTCACGGAGATGTGGTCACCAGCCACCTCTGCCAGTCAGAGCCCCAGTGCATAAAAATGTGTGGCCAGAAAGGAACACAAAATCAGGGAAATTAAATGCTTAAAAAGCTCAACTCATTGCCAGGGTCACAAGTTTGCACTAAGTCGGCAGCAGTTCCGTTTCCAGACCGGGGGTGCTGCCGTGCTGCCCCTCCCGGGAGGGGTATTTCCCAAGCCCTGCTCAGGCGGCCTCCCCGGAGACCCCTCGGTGCTGCTGTTCCCCGGCGTGACCCACGCGTGGTGCCCCGTCCCCGGGGACAGCGGAATTGGCTCAGACAGTTTTTTTCCCCTTGGTACCAAGGGGATGGGCAGCTTGCATCGGGCGTGCACCTCTGTTTTGTACAGGCTTGCAGCCCGTTGCGGGAGCAGCCCGAAGGCAGGGATCTTTTTTCTCTCAACAGCTTTGGGAGCTTCACACGCGACGCCTTCCCAGCGCTCCGGTTCTGTTCACCTATGCGAAGCAGAGCTGGGGCGGGGACGGCCGCCACCGCCCGGGCGGCGGGGCTGCCACAGGGCCAACTCCGCAGCGGCCGTGGCGCA
>WEIU01021319.1:23584-33759 GCA_013389925.1 Aegithalos caudatus
TCCGCGTCCCGGGACCCCGGGGGCTGCTGCGGGCTCCGCTGTCCACCTGTGCCCGGCTCCGCTCAGCGCCCGCGCCAGCTCAGCCTCGCCCCTGCTCGCCGCCCTGGGGCTTATTTTCCATAGGAGTGCGGCACCGATCTGGGGCCGCCTGCCCCCCGGGCAGCTCGTCCTCTGCACCGCCTTGTCTCCATTCTCTGCAATTTCAAATCTCCACGCTCTTTCATTCCTGCGATACCGGCTAATTCTGGTTTGGAGGAGTAGATTTGCAATCCTCTCACATGCACACTCTTGTGGCTGAATGAAGTTTATTGCTGCACAGGTTATGGCCGGAAATTTACATCCCAGGGAGCTGGAGGATATGATCCAGTAAAATCAGTCAGTATCGAGATTTTAACGGCTGTTGAATATGTTTATTTCATAGTGGCTGGTCGAATTTATGCATCCAAACCACCCTGACAATGCAGCTTGGGAAGTTTCACTGTATGGTACCTTATTTGCACAATAAGTAAGTTTCGAAAATATTCCACCCTTAAGAGAAGAGCTGCAAAAATACTTTTTCAGACCAGTATCCACTCCTCAGTTGGATCTTTCTAAGCAACCTGACTAAGGAGGATTACCTTCTGCAATTCATTGCTCTATTTGCAGTGAATATACCCAGGCTAAGGTGACTCTATGCCACCACACATAACTTTCCTTCCCAGGGATTCTTGATGTCCTAGCAATGCACTGAGTAGTATAAATGAAAGCTGTTCAAGAAAACATAAGAAGTATCTTGAGAGAGGACAAAATAGGCCAACAGTAATGTTTTAATGGTGCTACACGTACAGCCTATGTGCAAAACATGGCACAGAATCTGTTAGACAAGAAAGGGTCTGAAAAGGTCTAAAAATGTGAATTTGGGGCTTTTAAAATATTTTTCTACAGTTTTTACTTGACTCTTTCCTCTATCTACTGACAAACACAAGTCTGATCTGGTGATCTGGTTTGTTGGGTTTTTTTGTTTTGTTTTGTTTTGTTTTGTTTTAATGAGCTATTCCATTATGGATCTAATTTATCAAATATATCAATATGAAGCACTTCTATCCGGGTTGAGTTCAAGTGTGTGGCAGACTATGAACTATTGCTAGGGCTTCAGTCTTTACATAAAATTTATGCTGCTTTGCATTGTAATCTTCAAAAAGAAATCCTTTTGCAGAATAAATAGATTAGTGTCAGAGACTTGTGATTGGGTTTATTTATGTCTCCTTTATAAATAAAACTAGATTTCAATTTTAAAAGACTATGATAGTGCATTGCAAATGTGTGTTATTCTACAGTACACATGGTTATTTCATCTTTTACAGTAATACCTTGCCCAACAGTGTATGGGCACTGGTGTCCCAGAATTTAATTTATAACTTGGTATTAGCTTTCTGGCTGGAGTCTGGTTTCTTAAAAGGCTTAATGCTAGGGGCTTGGCACTTGAAATTTACTCTTATCGACTAGTGTTATTATTCAAGTTTGAGACACATACACTTGGATTTATGCATTATCTAACATGCTAACATTCTTTATTAAGTCTGTCACAGAAAGAGATTTGACTGGCTGTTAACCCAGTGCCTCCAGTATCTGAGATGCTGCCTATGTGCCTAAATCCTTGTGCCAACAGAGATTTGATCTGATGGAGAATTCACTCAGCTGTGTCATGTTGGTTCATATACTACAGCTCTGGGCTATAGTCTTGGATTTACACTGTCCCTTGGGAAGATGAGTATGTGTGGATCTACTTGAATTATAACCATTAAACTGTGCAGGTCTAACAGCAAGAGTACAAATTATGTTCAGTAAGGAAAAAAGTACATTTGGTAAGAATGGAGAGGATAATCCTGTGGTATCAGAAAAAGTCTGCAGTTTTTAGCTAAGAAGAATAAGGTGCCTGATCCAGTAAAATAAGAGTTAAACAAGGTCTGACAGACTCTAGTGCTTTAGAAATCTTAACTGTGTAAAATGCTTGGATGGCAAGCAGAGTAACCCCAACCGAAAAGGAAGGATGTTTTACTAGCCCCTTAAGCATAAAGGTAATTAGATATCATAATATAATTTAGAGGGAAAGAGGAATGGAGGGAGAGAGGGAAGAAAGCAGAAGTAGGAAGAATCAATTACTCAATTTCTTTTACTGTCTGCAAGGCACTGAGGCATCATAGTCCTAGAAGTGGTGGTTGGAAGGGATGTCTGGGGTGTACCCTGGCCAGCCTTCCACTTGTGACCTGTGGTATTGCAGGTCACTCATGGCTTTGCTTAAGCTGTCCTTGAAAGCCTTCAAGGATAGAGACTGGACAGCCTTTCTGGGCAGTATGTTCCTGTGTAGCACCAGCCATGCACAAACACATGCATCCAGTTACAACTCCAAGGCTTGTGACTTTTCCTTCTGGCTTTGCCATTTGCTACCACTGAGAAGAGTCCAGCTCAATAATCTTTGCCACTTCCCTTTGGGCAGTTTTAGATTGTTGTCAGATATCCCCTTATTTTTTTTTCTCTGCCAAGCAAACCAAGCCCAGCTTATTCTAAATCTCTTCATAAGTTGTATGCTGTAGGCCATGTACCATCTCATCAACCCTCTGCATGCACCTCTGCTGTTTCTTGACATCCTTCTGGAACTGGAGAACACCAAACAGAACACATTATCCCAGGGGTGGACTCACTAAATAAGGAGGGATAATAATTTCCATTCATCTGCTGTCCATGCTCCATTCCTAATGTAGCTCAGACTGTGGTTCACTTTATTCACAATGAAAATATACTGTTGGCTCATGTTCAACTTAGTGTCCACTGTGACAGCCACATGCTCTTCAGCTGCTGTTGCTGCTCTGGCAGCCTTCACTGGTGCCTGGCACTATTCAACCCCATGTGTTCACTTTGCACTCTTCATCACACTTTGTAAGGTTTCTGTTGCCTCAGATTTTAAGTTTCCCAAAGGCATCTCAACTGGACCTCCTCTATTTGATTTGAAAATCACCCCTTCTAAGTTAGTATTGTCAGAAAATCTGCTGCAGGTACATCCTATATAATTATCCAAGTTAAAATCAAGGCAATGAGCAATTAATTCCGGCACCAGTATTCACCCCTGAGCGTTCTGCTTATGCTGGTCACCAACTAAACATCACCCCATTGATTGCTATTCTTCAAGCCCAGGATTCCATCCAGTTTTAACCCATCTCCATTCATTCAGACTATATTCTTAGCTTCACTTGCTTAATCCCCATTGCTCAAAAGGGCAGCTCTGCTGTGGATCTCACAGCCCTCTGGAAATATGTACTGATAAAAATATAAAGTGCTATTTATCTTCCCAGCACTTTTCTGTTGCTATTGCTGTAGTGCTGATCACTCTCCTCCCTAAAGCTCTCATTAAGCTTCCACCCTGCTTCCCATGAAGTGGTAGTGTTGCAGTGATTGATGAGGAAGGAAAGGTTTGAAATAGGATTGGTTGCTGCACCACCAAGATAGGGAACAGAAAAAAAATCCTTCTCCCAGTTTTATTGAACCACTGAACTTTTGACCAGTACAAAGTATCACCAAACTACCAGCCAATTCTTTGTTATAGTTACTGTTAAAAGAAAATATATTTTATGGTATTTATAGATTTTGCCTCCTCTTTCTTCCATGAGCCTCTTTGGGTGACTAAATAATTCGGTATATTTGCAAGGGCATGTTACATTGGTGCTGGATGAAAAGGCAAAAAGGAAAACAATATTATCATTTGGCATAGAGACTGCACTGTAGAGTACAACTTTCTTATGACACCCTAAAAGCTTGTGCACTCTCTTAATTTTGGTAACTCCAGACTGCCAAAAAGAAATAATTCATATTTTCTTCTTTTCCCACTGCCTGTCTGCAGAGAATCCTTGGTACCTTTGGTGGATTAACCACAAAACAACGTTATCAAACAATACTCTGAGCAAGTATGAATGTTTTCAGAAATTCCCCCGCCTACTCCCATGATAGCAGCAGTCTTACTCAAATGGGAAAGAATGAACTAATTTGCTATCTTCAAGTTCACCCAATACTGAGGACAGGCCATGGGAATGGAATTCAAAAATAGAGGAAAAAGCAACATTTTTATCATTACTGGCATGGAGATTTTCATTTGGAGAATAACTACTTGTCTTTTCTGTCTTCTTTCTTCCCCCTCCAAGAGCTGATGTGTTACAGCAGCTACAGATTCAGGAGGTCCTGTCCAGTTTCCTTAGCTCCTTTAGAACAGTGGAGAGTCATAGAATGGTTTGTGTTGGAGGGGACCTTAGAAAACCTGTAGTTTCAAACCCCCTCCTGTGGTTAGGAACACCGTCCACTAGACTGCGTTGTTCAAATCCCCATCCAGCCTGGGCTTGAGCATTTCTAGGGATGGTGCAGCCACAGCATCTCTGGGCAGCCTCTGCCAGTGCCTAACCACCCTCACAGGGAAGAATTTCTTTGTATTATTTAATCTAAGGCAACCCTCTTTCAATTAAATTGTGTAAAAATCCCCTCTGTGTATCCTGTGAGAAATGTGAAAGTTTCCTGGACTGTATTAAAAGAACCAAAGGATGTTTCTCAAGAGCTGGGGATGCTGCAGAGTCCTGCCTCAGAGTGGAGAGGCTATTTTATCAGTGACTTGTCAAGATTGATATTAGAGGTTCCCCCAGCAAAACTGAGTATTGCCTCACATGAGAGGTTGGAGCCCAGTTTATCCTGCCACAAGAAGTGCAGCAAGAATGAAGGGAGAAAGTGAGCAGGAGCAGGATACTGAGTTGAGGAAGAAGCCTAAAGAGCTGGCAGGGTACATTGGATGGGTAGGAGTATGTACAGTGGCTGCTGCTTCTGAACTGAGCTGCTGCCACCCACACACTTTCAAGTTCTTCAGTGGCAGCAGCAACAGCAAACCTACATTTCCATGTTGTAGATAAAGACGTCCACAGGAAAATGTGTGTTCTGCAAGTCATTATAGTTACTTCCCCAGTTCAGAAAGTCACAGCACAGGAGGACTGACACTTGCTCACAAAACAAAAGGTGATAAAACTCCCTTTTTGCAGTGTTATTTAATTTCAGCTTTCTACACAAAATTGTATATTGAGAAGGTAAAATATACTATCTTATCAAGAAAAATCCTGTTAGTCCTAAGTGCAATTGTAACACTATCATGTTTTGCACATGGTGATATCTCGCTTTTCTGGTTTAAAACGTGAGCATAAGGGTGTGGTTGCAGTTGGCTGAACACCTGAAGTACCCTGTGAGGAGGGAGAACTTGGGGCCTCCAATATGATTCACACTGGCACTGCAGTCACTTCCTCAGTCAGACTTGGGCATGTAAGAGAGCTCAGAGCATTCAGTGCATGACTTGGTTGTGGGTTGCACCTGTTGCAAATATACCAAATTAACTGCAAATTCCAGCAAGGATAAATTAGCACTGAGCTAGTTAATATAAATTCAAGTATTTATTTCAGTGGTACCAAGGCTATGCCTGATTTTCTGGCACTCAAATCACAGTATTAATCTATGTGCAGTAGCTTTCTAATTTTTTGTTCTTGAAATGTTTTACTCCAGTGGGTATGAAGTAAATATTTTGCATGTGTTTCGTGCAAACAAATAAATTTGGGTTTGCTGCAGATTATACATAAAGTTTAAAATTTACACCTAGCTTTGTTCTTTAGTTTTCTTCATGTTTATCTTGACAGACATTTTGGTCAAAAGAATCTTCCAGTCTGTAAAAATTTTGAAAACATAATATAAAACAGCATTTGTGCTTGTAAACGTTGAGTTTTTCTGAGATTGATTTGACCTGTGTGATTTCCCTTCTGTTTCCCTTTTATTTGCTGTAGCACCACTGCCAAAGTATTACTTTTTTATAAACAGTTTGTGAAAAATTAAAATCATGAAGTACTAACACAACATTTTAATAACTTAATTTGGGTAAAATCCCAAAGCAATATATTTTCAGAAAATATATTTTTTAAACACCAGAACATCAATGAGATGATTCATGAGAACAGAACAGGTAAACAATGATTAGAGACAGAAGGAGACAGATACGCTGTCCTCCGCTGAATTGAGAGCTGTAAATATTTCAGCCAAGTTATAGCAGGTGACTTCCTCAGCCCACAACTAAACTGCAGTGTGCCATTGGTGTCTCATGTCTCATAAAGTCACCTGCAGCAGTACCTGAACCAGGGATTTTCATGTTGCATGAAGCTGCCAGGGTGTGCTCAGTGTTCTGCTGCTCTCCACAGCTGCATGGGCTGTTTTGGAGAGCTGGAGTGTGACTGATCTCCATTTGGCAGAAAAAAACCCAGAGATCCTGCAACAGAGATCCCTGTGACAGCTGAGCTAGAAATATTTGTACAAAAGCTGCCATTACGTGTCTAAGATAGAGCCATTCCTTCCTTCTCAGTAACTGTTCCAATTTCATTTGCTTGTTTTGTTGGGGATTTTTCAATCTGTCTGCATAGCACTCATACTGTCAATAACTACAGTTTTCCCTAAACAGAGATAGAGGAAAGGAATGTATTATTAAACTGCCTCCAGTTCCTTAGAAAACTTAAATAAATATAAGCAGGACTGCAGAATAGAAATATATTTAGTGGGATTTTTTTATTTGTGAGCATTTTATAAACTTCAGAATTAAATTCAAACGCCGTATCAAGGCCTGGTTTGTGTTTCCTTGTTAAGTTTTTGTTCTTGAACCATAAACAGAGGACTTCCTTTGAAATCTATACGAGCACTAACTGAACAGTTGTTGCTTTGTTTATCCACCTCACAGTATATAACGAAACATTTACAACTTTTCAAGGTCACACAAACTTCCAGCTACACTATTGCTGACAATTGATATATTAACCCCTCCCAGCCTTTCTTCTTTACTCTTTCTGCAGTGGGTTTTAAATGAAAGTAACATTTCAGGTTTCAATTTTGTTCCCACTTTCCAAATGACATTACAAATGCATCAGAAGCTTGGTCCTGCTCAGTACTCTGAGCTAAACCAAGTGTCTCGTGTTTGTGTGGGCTGGGGCAGTTCCCACACGGTCTGTGGGCACACAGACACCAGCACACGTTTTCTTACCCTACCATAAACTGCAAACCAGCAGGACCGTGAGCCCAGAGGACTCTTGGTGACAGATACTTGTGTGGATATCATAGACTGGATCATCAGCGTATTCAGATGAAATGGAAACATCGACACTCTGAACAGTTACTGTCAAATTGTCTTTGGGAAGGTGAGACTTCTTTGAGCTTCTGAGCACCTGTTGGGTGGAAGAAATCATGCTCTGATTTCTAAGGAAGCAGTGAAAATGATGCAGTACCTGTAGGAATGTTACACATCCAATACATAATGGAAAGTACAATATAGGTAATTTTTTTATCAGATTAGTAACTTTTTCAATATTACAATTTCTGATACTTTTGCTATTCATTTCAGATGTTTTAATAAATAAGTTAACATCCATGTCTAAAGAAATCAACATGGTGTAGTATTGATTCCAGAAAATAGCCTAGCAGCAATGAAATTTTAGATGTCAGGCCTTTAGTGTTTTAGGAGTTACTTCGTATTCGATATCATAATGGACTAAATGCTCGGGGGTTTTTTCCCCCCAAACTTGACATCATTGCTTTAAATGGTGCAGAATGAAACTGTTCGCAGAATCTGCCCAGCAACAAGAGCTGCTCTCTCTCCCTCTAGTGGAGGATAATAAAATAGTTTTCTTTCCGTTTTTCCATATGTGACTCGTCAAATAATTCTGTCAGAGCTTGAAAGCTTTTCTGAACAAGAATATATAATAATTTGTATTTAATGTATAGCATAAATATTGCATGACTAGCATTGTAATATGATATATTTTCATATTAATATTTTTCTGCAAGTGCACCATTTTAAAAGTGATTCTATGGATTGTAAAATACTTACGTGTGTAAATATTTACATATATCTAGACCCTTTTTAAAACAACAATAAATCAGCAAAGATTAAAAATAACTCTTAATCTCAGAAGTAAAATACAGTGTGCTTATGTTGAACAGGAGCAGCTTGCTTGTTGGTATTTTCCAGATTAATCCTCAGTTTAAAAAACATGTACCTAAACTACGAACTTTTTAGTTTGATCCAAATGTTTTCAGCATAAGGTGGTGTTCACCTTAAAAGAAGGAGAGTGCCATAATACTTGGATGCAATGTGTATTCTCTTTTTCATAATTAGACTCTACAATCTACTGCTTTGTTTCAGTCTTGTAATGAACAGATTTTTAAAGAACAGCATAAACATCTTCCAAGCATTTAGTATTCATTGCAAGTACAAAGTTCTTATTCTAAAGTAAAGATTTACAGGACTAAATCCATAACTAGGACGCTAGAAAATACTTGTTGTGTATTACCAATTAAGATGTGCCTCTAATTATTCCACCTCTAGTTTCCAAAATATACCAAGACCATTGTTTCTTGGCTAGATTCCCGTTGCTGTTTTCAGGGGAAAGCTCGATTTCTAATTCTGCTGCGGAGCTTCTTTTTAGCCTATTTTTCTATTTTGTGTTTTTGTTATCTCTCATTCTCTATTAGTGCTTTTATTTCCCTTCATTGTTGCCATATAAAACTTCAGACAGGTATGTGGGGAAGCTGCCAGCTCAAGGGAATCTGAAAGATGATGCACATGTAGATAACTTCAGAGTCTCCATCTTTCAGAGACAGGCGCTTTCCCACCTGGAAGTCACTGCCTTGCACTGTGTGTCACTGGGAGCATTCCAGTTCCATTTCATTTGAATTTGTGTATTTGTTCCTACCAATTCACTAAGGGGTAAAAAGCTACTTGAGAAGAAGTGTTGGATGACAGTTCTGTCTGGGTTGCCACCGTCTCACTAAAATACCAGCAGAAAGTGGATCTCATAGAAAAGAGGGAGAGCTTTTAATTTCTTGTATGGGGGAGTGACTCCAAGACTTGCGCTGTAATGAGTCACTCCAGTTGTAATTGCTTTAAGTAGCACAGAAACTTGGAGAGGGGGTTGGAACTGTGTGCTGAGAGATGGCACAGAGAGATGGCACAAACGTCAGCATGCACTCCCAGCCGTAGTCGTAATTCTCCTGCAGCATGAGAGGAGCCAGAGGGATGTACGCGACCCCTTGTGCTTTTGTGGCTGCTGCAGCAGCTCTGCACTTCCATCCAGATACATCCCAGACTCGGGAATCTGAAAAACTTTTAACGGCTCGGTTAATTTGTGTTGTTTTAGGGAGGGTGACAAAGAACAAAAAGCAGAGGAGCAAAGTGTGAAAGGGACATTTGTCCAGTCACTGTTTTTATTATCAAATGGGGAGAGAGAAGTAAGAGATTGCTGGACAGGAAAACATCATAACATCCTCCCACACAGCAGCCTGTACATGTTGTTTTCCCAAATGCTTATTGCTTTCGTTTCAGTGTAATAGGAATGCAATAAACATTGTTATTTGAGGGAGAGCGAGGGTGTGGGCTCCCAGGCGTTCATTCGAGCCAGCTGTTCACTTCGCCCTGGTTTCAAAATGGACTCCAGCTCCAGTGGTGCTGCTGCCCTGGCAGATTGTGGAGCTGCTGGTCCTGCTGTTGTGGTGCCTGCAATGGAACAAACAAACTAGGAAATGTTCTGTAATCTAAATCAGTTGGTCATCTGTGGAGCTTTAATAGGGAATGCAAATATTATTTTAATACAACTTCATTATATGTTAAGGAAGGAAATGATTGTTAACCTCTAAAAACATCATTTTTGAAGCACTTTCTGTTTGTGATCTGAAATGTTAACGTACTCCTGACACTGGGATGATGACGATTTCTGCCTACAAGGTCCACTGTCTTTTAGGTTAAATATTGCAGACCCTCTTCTCAAGGTTTTATTCAAAAAGGAAAGGTTTATTCAGCTAATATTATTAAAGGCCTGACATTTCCACCACTTTGTATCTTTTAATGTATCTCTTAACAGAAATGTAATGCAGCCGTAATGAGAAGCTATAATTAGTTTTAATGAGGCTTCCTGCAAGGAGCAGTCACCACAACGTATTACTGTCCCTAAAAAAAGTAACGTTCCAGCGTCTCCGGCAGCCCCTTCTCCCGCCATCCCGGTGTGGGGCCGGTGCTTCCAGCGGGGGCCGCTGTGGGGCCTCTGTGGGGCCGCTGTGGGACCGCTGTGGGGCCGCTGTGGGACCGCTGTGGG
>WEIU01021319.1:33971-45376 GCA_013389925.1 Aegithalos caudatus
GCCGCGCCCGGGCCGTGCGGGAGCTGGAAGCGGGAACAGCCTCGGCCGCCGCTGGTGCCGGCCTGGAGCAGCCGCTCTGCAGGGCACGGCAGGTGCTGATGTGACGCGACACACCGGGCAGGCGCTCCGGGCGGTGCGGGAATGACACCAGCGCAGCGCAGCGGGTCACGCTGGGGTCAGGCACTTTACGGGTTCTGAAAGTTTAATTATTTGGCAAGGATACATTGGGTTTTTAAATATTTATTTTATGTACTTTAACTAAGATCCATCTGAAAATATTGCTACTTCAGATGTAGCAAATTATATAAAATTATATTTATTTCTAAATCCTACATTAATTTCTCTCATGCTATTGCCAATTTATTGAAGTCTCGATGGGCTGTTTAAGTAAGCCCACTATAATGGGGGCTTATTGTTCATAATTAGTCTATATCCTTGAAATTCTATGAAACTTTGCTGCACCAAACAGCAGCTGTTAATGCTTGCTGAGAATCTTTAATATGCACAACTCATAGTACTTTGCAAATCATTAAAACATGACATTGTTTCACAAACAATGCCATGTTCATCACAGAGGAGCCAAGAAGCACGCTGGGAGCAGACTGCTGAGAAGACAGGAAATAATGAGCTCGTCCTCTGACCCCATTTTGATGCTTCTTTGACCCAAAAAGCGAGTAGTGCTTGATAGGCAGGCAAGGCTGATAATCGGGGCCTCTAAGGAGGTTACAACTTGCGTGCAGGAAGCCTTAGAATCTCTGGTTTTCACATCAGGTTCAGAAAGCTATCCATGGTTTTGATATTTACTGAAATACACCTGACATCTGTTAGAAAGGAGGGATCCTAGCTGTCAGCTGCACTATTCTGAGACTAGAGAATACTGTACAGCAAGTGCATACAAAGTCTGACCTCTGTGTCAAATTACCCTGGTCTTTCCCTCTGCAGTTCTTCTGGAGAGGGGGGAAAGCTTCTAGGTCTTACCACTGACCTTATCCTCACCTTTTGAGAAAAAATGTTGTGGACTAACTAGAAACACTACTGAATGATGAGGTCTTCATTTTGTGGAGTTACAACAGCCTTACAGAACCAAATCTAATCTTACTCTGCCAATAGCCAATTGCAAACCCTCATTACCTTTTGCAGGGTTAGCATCAAGGCCCTTGGCCTGATTCTGCCAAAGCTCCAGGCAGTTTTAGATAACTGCTCTCACAATATCATTTGTCAGACCAAGGTTTGGCTTACGCAAGATCAGAAGGAAAAACAGTTATCAAATGCATTGCCAAGTTGTGGTTCCAGTGAGACAACACAGGGAAATAAAACTGTTACTAAACCTTTCAAATGTTACATTATTTTCAGTCATTTCACCCTCAGTGCTTTTCACAAATTACTAAAGTTAATTTATAAATAGAAGGGGAAAAGTCCTACCCATTAGTAAAAAATGGTTTTTGAAATACTTTAATTATAGTAAGTAATTAAATAAATTGGAAAGAAGCCTGTATTCTGTAAATGTGTACGCTGACCACGAGAAGTGCCAGTGTGTTTATATGAAGTCTCATGAAAGACAGAGGTTTCAGCATTGCCCACTGCCCAGGACCAAGGTGATACCAAGTTAACACACAATACTGATCCTGCCGTGTTAGATGAGTGTGTGCTGAGGCAGTGAGCAGGACTTTTCACAGCACAGTGCATTTGGGACATGCTGTAACTGGGGACATCTGGGGCCAAAACCATACAGGGCATTTTTCTGGGGCTTTTTTTCATAGGTTTAGAGAGCTAAATTTGCATTTAAAGTTGCTGCCTATTTCAAGTTTTTTGGGTTTTAATATGTTAGAAGTAGGATCCGCTTTGTTCTTTCTGAACTTACGGCCTCTTTCAGATGTTTCAAATTTGACACCTAAGAATTGAGGTGCTAATGACTTCCGACGTGGTATGTTGTATTGTTAAATGTATCTTGATTTGTGTGTTTCTTAGTGCAGTTAATAATTTTGCTTACAGGTAGCTGGAGTGGCCTGCAGCTGCTCCCCTGAAATCTGTGGGAGTCTTTTAGCCTTGACGCCAGCATGAGCTGGCTCTAACCTAGAGGCCATGCAGCTGGCTTTTACCATACTTAGCTGCGTATGAAATCATTGTATTAGTCAGAATAATGAGGAGGCAGCAGCAAAGCCGAAATTGAAGCTTCAAGGATCTGACTCATTCCATTTCTGGCACAAGGAGGTGCAAATTGCACTTCCTGAATTTGCTGCACACCTACCAAACCCCAATTACAAATGCGCTGTGCTGTGAGGAGCCCTGCTCACTGCCTCAGCACAGAAACATCAACTAATCTGCTCTTGGCAGCTGCTGTTTGTAGGATGTTAGCTGAAAGATGGCTGTGTGTTGCTGCAGCTCCCCTTACCAGTTCTGCAGTCTTAGTAATGTCACCCAGAGAGCCTGGCTTGTTGTAATGGTACCCTGAGAATCTTCAGTTGGAAAACAACATGACTGAGCAGGGCCCCTATCTTTCTGCTGGTCATTTGCAGCATATTGTTTACTTGGTTTTTCCCTCAGAAATAGCAGTAATATAGCTTATCAGATGTGTTCTCTCTGTTCCATCCACTAGAATAATTTTATTACTCCAGTTTCATAAAATTATATCTTCCCCCAAAAAAGCCCAAAGCCAGCAAGCCCACTGTGGTCTTGCTGAAAGCATGCTGCAGCCCCTTTTAAGTCACAAACTCTGTCTGAGAAGTATCAACAAAATGCAGTGGGTTGTAGCAGTGTCAGTCTGATTCAGCAGGTGCTTGTGCATGGAGACAGCCATGAGGTACACTCAGCACGAGGAACCAGCCAAAGGAAATCCTGCCACCTGATCTCTGGTGGTTGGAGCAAAGGAGGAGCTTTCAAGGACAAGTCAGAGAAGATGGGAGACACATTTTTCATAGTGCCTGTGTCATTATACAAAATGTACTGATGCAGATACCCCTGCTTGCTGCTGTTTTCTACCCAGGATACCAGCTTGCAGCTACCTACTTAGGACTGTTATTGATAGCTGGTTTTGGGGAAAGGCTGTTGCCATTCTAAGGCTTGGGACTAAAACTTGCATGAAAAATATGGAGGGTTTTTGGTTGTTTCACCCACATTTTCCAGGCCATTTATGTTTTGTTTCCACAGTTAAAATTCACTATATAAGTATTAATATACATTAGAAATTCTTGAAAGTGATGAAGGGAGTCCCAGGAATCATTTTTCATTAAAGGTTAGTTTTTCAGATACATAGTTCTTTATATTTTTTCTAAAGCACGTAGAAGATGCTCTCTTGACTCCCTAAGAACAGGTGATTCAATCTCAGGTGCAGAACTGAGTAATAAGCAGTGAGAATGGGTAGTGCTGATGTAGAAGGAGGGATGTTCTCTCAATCACACCCTTCATCTTGCTTGTCTCTCCTTACTGAGTATTGACCTGTAAGAATCCATCCCATGGGCTATTATATTCCCTATTTCTCATACTGCTTCCAATATTCAATTTTTAAAGCATTTTAAAATATTTTATTTCTGAAATATTTTTAGTCATTTCTTTCAAAATTTACTAACAACTTTGAAGCCTTGCCTTTGAGCTGTTTAAGTTGGCTGAAGGGACAGCTGAAGTGACCTACATGCAATTAAATATTTAATATAGTTCATGCCATAAGACAAATATCAAAATATCTTACTTTTTTTCCTATTTTACCTGGATGGGAGAAGGATTTTCGTAGTGCTTTCAGAGAGGAATGCTAGAAAACATGTTGAGAATCCAAAGAATATTGACAGTGATGAAATATCATTCCCAATAAAAACAACAACAACAAGACAATGACTGTATATGTTCCCTTTTCTGTGAATCAGAGCAGCTAAATTATGCACAATATATCTTAGGCTATTAACAGATATTCTCTTTACCACAACTAATTAATTAGGAGAATTACATTCTAAATAATTCTAAGGGGAGCTGATATCTGTTTCTTTTTCTGTTTCTGTAAAATTTTAGGCCACAGCAAATCTATGATAGCTATGAGGGTTTTTTTTTTCGTACAATATTTATATCTCTTGCTATCACTTTTTGAGTCTGTGATGGCATGAAAAGCTGTAAGTGCCTCTAGAAGGACTCACATTCTAAATATGTAATGACATTCTAGACATTTTGGTTTCCAAGTAACTTCTCTATTTTTGCTTCTCTTTAATTTCTCTTGCTTCTTCTTTTACAATGAGCAATATTTGAGCAACACAGAGAAGGAAACATGCAAAAAAGTTCTCCAATTTGAACACAGATAAAATACAAGGTAAGTTAACTTTCTTTGAATATACAGTCAAGTTGCATAATATTCTTTTAATTATCAAGGTTTGATAGGCATGAGTGTACTGCTGAAATTGATGTTTTATCTGTTCTTAAAATTTCTTTTTTAAGTAAAAGTCTGGGTATTCCCTACATGAAACTCTTATCAGTAAAGGGATGAATTTAAGACTACAGTTTGTGTTACACTCAGAGAATAAAACTAGACCTGGTAGCTAAACATTAAAAGGGTGAGGATACACCAATAATTCTTCTCAGCAGTAAGAAAAACTATTTATGGAAAATACTTTTATATTTATTTAAACTCTGCAAGATATATTTGAAAATTATTCTTTATATTCTTCAGTGAGTCTGCACCCTAAGACTTGAGTCATATATGTCTTTAAATATTCCCTCAGTAGGTCCAAACACAAAATTTTCCTACTTCTGGATTATTTTTAGTCCATCATTCTTGTCCTTTAAGTTTACCATGTTCCTATACTCTTTTTGTATTGTGAAACTTCTCCAAATGATATTTCTTAAATTTGGGAATAAATTATTGGTACAAAATCATAATACTTTTGAATATGTCCCATCTTCTTAGCATTTTACTTATAGCTAACAACATTTTTTCTCATGACTGAATAAAAGTGCAACAGACTAGAAAGCATTCAGCATCAATTCCCACACTTCCATCTTAAACTACTCCTGTCCAATTGAAACCAGCAGTACCCTTTGGCTTCAGTGGAAGAGAGTCCATTATTTTAGCTAGAATTACACATAATTTTCTGTCATTGTATGGATAGTTTTTTTCAGAATAGATTCTGTCAGCTTTGTAGTTTTACAGCCAGTTTAGAAATACCTTATCTGAACATCAGTCTGGCCTGTTAGCAAGTGATGCCTTCCTAGCATCTCACATTGTAATCCACATTTTTCCTTGTTTAAGTCTCTGTCATTTCAGGACTACAGTTAGAAGCAGGCCAGAATCAGAGCAGCAGGCTGCTCATGCAGTGTTACTTGGGATGAAATTCAGTTTCCTAAATGGAGGCTTCCAGTGCCTTTGAAAACGCCCTGAGTTACCTACAGCATCCATGCGGGGCTGTCAGATGTGATGGGGCTGTCAGAATCAGGAGACCCTCATCCTTCTGGAGCACAAAGGGGCTGAAGTGTGTGACACCTCAGAGCTGCCAGGTTTTAGGCAGTCAGCAGACAGTGGAGAGTCAGTTCTGTCACAGCTACCACCACTGCTGAAAGGGGAGCTCTTCTCAAGTCACACAGCAGCAGCCCTGGCTGCAGCAAGGGCCACCCAGGCTCCTGAGACAGGGACACTTCAGGACACAGCCTAAGCAGCTGTGAACACGAGGTCCTGGGTGCCAGGCTGGACTGCCCCTCTTGAGCAGGGCGAGTTTGCTTCTGCTGGGTTTGTATTCTTTTTGATTTGCTCACCAGACCACTTCAGCCACTAAATGTTTAAGTATTAAAAATCCTTTGGTTTCCACAGTGACCAAATACTTCTTTCAGATTATTAAAAATTTCCAAATATATTTAGTCAAAATTAGTTTGGAATTTTGAAAGTCAATGAATGTCGCAATGATAGAAGATAGTATAGGGCACATTATAATAGTAATCTGATTTTGATTTCCTTTAAACCTTTCCTAATTTATTTATCAATATATTATCATTATAGTGTCCATGGGCAATACCTGAAATAATACAACTAATATGTAGTGGTGTCACCATTTGTCATGGAGGGACACGAAAATGACGAGCTTTGACTCCGGTAGTTACAAAGATCAGAAGGCTTTCAGGCGGCTTTATTTTTCATTCTGTGCAGCCCTTTTTTAACATGCTGCACTAAATAACCATGTAGTTGGTTAGCAAAAACAACACTTCACTGGCTAAATAACAGAAACAACACCTGGAAGAGCAGTGACCATGAAAGTTGAGATATTATGAAAATAATATTACTGTATACAGAAAACTGACCTTGGTAAATGGATTTTTCTCAGGCCAGAGAAATCAGCAGTCTGGCAAGCTGAAACCTTTACAGTCTCAGAAAATCAGGCCCACATAGTGGGTTTATTAATTTGTGTAAATCCTAAAATGAAAGAATTTTACTTCTATGTAGTCTAATTAAAAACTCCAAATGAAGTCTGTGGTGCTTTTAAAATGAAGTTTTAGCTCCATGTAGAAATATTGCTGATGTACAAACAGGCTTCACTTCCTATCAAGCTCAGTGTTAGCATTCTTTAAGCTTTTGTAATATTGCAAAATCTGCAAGATGAAGACTTCCACGTGTTGTGGGTAAATACTTGCGTGATCAGCCCCCATGACTCTGTTACAAGAACTGTAAAAATTCATAAATTGAAATTTAACCACATGCCTTGCAGACTGATCTAAATCAGCATACAGATCTAAACTGCAGAGAAGACCCTTTAACCACTGTTTTGCCCATACATAGGAAATGACCAACTAATAGATGAATGACTAAGCACAGCTTTCCTTATTTATGCACATATAAAATTGACTTTCTAGGGCCCCTAACAACCACAGGACTCAGTGGTTTCATTCTACAATGTCTATTCTGAGAATTCTAACAAAAAACAATAGCAGTTTTCTGCTTATTTAATGCATCCTTTCAATGACTTCATCATTCTGCACAATAAATGGAAGACTGAGTCCCTGCCATGCATATATATATATATATATATATATATATGGCTGAAGTAGCTAAATGTGCCATTTGCTAAACAGATTATAGTAGGAGACCAGAAGGCTGATTCATGACAATGCAGTGCACTTTAAAAATAGCTCCAGACAGCAGTATTGACACTGCTGAACTGCAGCTCAGTGACTGCACTGTACAAACAGAAGCTGGCCTGTGTGAAGCAGTTTGAAGCTCTGGAGCTGTAACTTTGAAGTGATGTGTTAGTGCTAACCAGTTGACAGGAAGTGGTGATTCAGGCCCTTGGAGGGAAGCTGCAGTCACTGGCCCCTTTTGCTTAAACAAAAGAAAAATACTAATATTTCTCTTTTTATGTAAAGCTTGTATGCATGCAATGTCTGTCCATGACACTTCCATCAAAATAAATTTCATATGCCCTGTATTTTTCCACAGACTTCTTGCAGGCCATGTAATCATTTTAAATGCTCATCTCTTCTCCATGTGCCCAAAGGCCACATATATCTATGGAGGTTCTATGTCACCTTCTTGAACCATGCACAGTCAGTAAGAGATGCTGACTCTCCCCCATCCAAATGCTTGTATTTCAAGTATTTGTATTCTGGAGGATTCTGGAAGAAGATAACTGTAGGTGAACTATGGATTTTGTTAAGACAGAAACTATATGTATTACCTGTGTTATGGGTTGCTGTTACCCAACAGCCAAGAACAGGCTGGTCTTCGTTGTTATAAAAATGAGGTCACTGGGCTCTTCAAAGCAGCCTGGAAACTTTGTCAGGAGGAAGCCTATGGCTAACAGCTGAGTGACAGCTGGCCACGAGCAAAGTGAAAGCTTCCACCAAGGCTGTTACATGACTTTTGAAAATAGGACTTATGCCCTAAAATTGGGGATCCTGGTGGACAACAAACTGTCCGTGAGCCAGCAGTGAGGCCTTGTGGCCAAGATGACAATGAGATTGTGGGGTGCATTGCTAGCAAGTCAAGGGAAGTGATCCTGCCCCTAGACTCAGCCCTGGTGAGGCACATCTGGAGTGCTGTGTCCAGTTCTGGGCTCCTCAGCACAAGAGAGACATGGAGCTCCCGGAGCAGGTCCAGCAGAGGCTGCAAAGATGATGGAGGGACTGGAGCATGTGAGGGAGCTGGGCCTGCTCAGCCTCAAGAAGAGATGACTCAGAGGAGACCTCACCAATGCACAGGAGTCTCTGCAGGGAGAGCTCAGAGGAAGGAGCAGGCTCCATAGCACAAGAGGCAGCAGGCAGAAACTGATACCCAGCAAGTTCCACGAGAACACAAGGAAGAACTTTACTGTGCAGGAGACCATGCACTGGGATAGATTGCCCAGAGAGGGTGTGGAGTCTCCCTCACTGGAGATATTCCAGATGCAATTCTGTGCCATGTGCTCTGGGATGAACCTGCTAGAGCAGGGAGGTGGGACCAGATGAACCGTGTGGTACCTTCCAACCGTGTTAATTCTGAGACTCTGTGAATCAATTCACCTATCAAAAAAGCTTTACAAACAATACTTATTATAAGGGTACTTTTCCTTACTCTCTATCAAAAAGAGATAAAGCTAAGGACATCAGAGGTTCTGGTAAGATACTCTTTCAGCCATGAAAACCAATATATTACATGTAACAGTTACAGTAAAATCAGCTACTTGTGTGCAGGCAAGCTTGTCTTATTGTGAATATCTCCTAATCATGCTTATGGTTGTGGGAAGAAATGGCATCAAGCTAACTGTACAAATTATGATACCTTTGGGTTTGTTTTTTTTTACAGGACCTGGGAGCTGCCTTTAAAGATCATGAACATGTTTAGTAATTCATCTGAGGGAAAATGCTCAGTGTCAGTGCATATAAAAATGTACTAAAAACCATTCCTTCAAACAGATGATTACATTGTTATTATTTCTCTTAGGTTGCTAATACCAGAGATAGTTGGAGAATGCTTTCAAATGAAGAAATAAGTCCAGTATTTTCTCCTGTGCCATCATGTGCTCTGTTGTTCCCTCCTCTGTGACCTTGGTGCAATCTGTTAAACAGTACAAGTACTTAATGTGAGAACTCCACAATTTGTAATATGGACAATATTTGGAGTACAATGAGCAAGTGGCAGAAGACCTCTTACTTTGATGGCACTTCACCAGTATCTTGCTGCATATGCTGATCTCCACAGTATTTACCACCAGTACACTCAGTGAAACACCAAGCCATCATTTGTGCTTGGATTATAAGAAAGCTTAAAGCTATTTGCCTATTACTTACAGAAGGCGGAAAAGAAACACCTCAAGATATACTCAGAACTTTGTGGCCAACTCTGCCTGGAGCTACTTTTGTCAGAGAAGCTGGAATTGTTTTAATTGTAGTTCACATAATCACCATTGTAATTAACTACTGCCTCTTCTACAGACAAGGAAAACATGATGGCCATTCAAATATCTAAAATAAAAAGCCCAGAGAAACTATCATTATTCATGGACTGCAATTAAGTTTGCACCTTCTGCTACTTCTGATAACAGCTGCAGGAAGACACCATGAAAACACTATTTTACAGCCCTTCTTACTTTGTTATTTGCACTGTGTTTTAATCCTGTAGTTTATGGTCAGTGAAACAAAGAGCTGCAAACCAAGCTATTCAAGAGGCAAAGATTTGGTGCAATTACTCACCACATGGCAAGCATTAACGACACAGCAGCTATTTAGTTGGCTGAGTTAGGTGTGATCTTACATGTAAAATTCTAACTTTGCACCTTCTAAGAAATTATCATCTTCAGCATTGTAAAATAAAGAAGTCTTGGACACTCCTTCACAAAGTGTTTTTATGACACTGACTGGAAATTAAGGGAAATTGAACTGCTTCACTCCTTTAACAATTTTCATATCCTTGTTATTATGACCCTACTACTATGAAGCTGGCTATGAAACAAGATCAGGCAGAAGACAGACCATGACTTGGCATGTGAGAATGCTGCAGGTTTGCCAAAGAAAATAAAGCAGTATTTCTTTTAAAAGACATGAAGACCTACTTTCACTGGCAGTAAAAAGTATGATTATAAAGAATATGATGGCATCTATCTGAAGGTAACTATTATTTGTTAGATAGGGAAGTAACAGCAGTAAGTTCCACTTAACAGTCTTACCAAATGCAAAATCAACTTGCAGAATCAAGTTTCACAACAGTTGTTAATATCTGAAAAGAGATGTACACTATCTTTTCTTTACTCATTACATTTAGAGCAATGAAGTTTCATTAAGATTTTGGTGAACTACGGTTTTTTTGGTGAATTTGTCTCTTTTACTGTTGAATTCTGAAATTGTCAAAAAAATAGGAAGACAGATTTTTTTTTTTGTTTATGTATTTAAAGCAATGAGTTCTTGATCTAACAATGCTGATATGTTGTTCCTGCAGGACTACTAAAATTGCTGTACTTGAAGAAGGGACATGCATATCTTTTTACTTCTTGCTTCCTTACATTCACGGTATGCTCTGGAAAGTCGAGAGGTTGCCTTTTGAGGTAAGGTAAAGGTAATTCAGTCCTTGAGGATTTATTTTGAGAGAGGCTACCTAGACATAGAAATCTGAAAAACTAGAAAAAAATTTAATTGAATTTTTTTCCAGCATTGTCAACTCCAAGAGATCATTCATAAATACGTGCGCCAGAAAATGAATTGTCAGCTCTTAAATTATTATAAAACTAAAGGAAAGCAAATCTCATGTTCACTTGCCTTTTAATGTTTAACTTTACAGGCTATGCTTGCTTTTAGCTTTGATATAGATCTGTCAAGTTACAATTTTTATTTTTAAGTAAACGCTAATACACTTCCTATTAATAGGTTCCCCAAATCCTATCTCATAGTGCTGTGATGAGAAAAAAGTTACATTGTACTTCAGGGTAAAATTTCAGTAACTGCTGCATTACTGTACCATTCACTACATATTGACATGTGAAACTTGTGACATTTAAATTTGAAAGCCGTGGCCTTTTGTACACTGTCTTACTTTTGCATATCTAACAAGCAGCTGAAAAAGGTGTAAAAAACTGCTTATTTAGCAGTGAGTTTAGATGAGCCAATGAGATCCCTCTTTGTAACCTGAAGTTTAAAAAAAAAAAAAAAAAAAGAGGAAGCCCAACCAACCACTTGGTAATTTCTTCTGTGGTCAGGCAGCAGATAAGCTGTTTTCAGCTTGGCCTTTATTTGAGCTTATCACCGTTGTTATAAGTACAGCACAGTTTGCACAGAACCTGAAAACTAAAGCCAGCTGGTAATGAGTTCCACTTTGGAATGAACCCTGAATTTTAGATATGATGCGGGGAAAAGTTTCCTGCATCGCAGTATAGCAGAGAGAACGGTATGCAGGTAATGATTTGGGAAACAGAACCTGCCAGAAGCTGTGCGTGAGCTGAGCCCTGCGCGGGGCTGCGCCCGCCCGGAGCCGCCCG
>WEIU01021319.1:45479-55629 GCA_013389925.1 Aegithalos caudatus
CGGGGCTGGGCGGCTCGGCCGGGCCTTTCCGCCGGCTCTGGGGCCGCCTCGCTCGAGAGCTTGTTTAAACCAAGAGCTCAGTGAAGAAAATGTCACAGGATGTCAGAAGCAACACAGGATGTCTGATCTGTACATTCACAACTCCTGAACAGGTCTTCTAGAAATGCACACATCACTGAACTGCTCTGTAAAAATATGAAAACAAGCTCTGTAATAGCATAGCTCCATATTAACAATGGAACCTAAAAATTATTCCAGACAAATACTGGAAAATGAACCAACTTTTAATTATTTTTTTTTCACCATAAATAATTTGAAATCTTGATGCTTTTCTTATTTTACCCTGTTACTCCCAGTGTTGAATCAGAGCAGGAGAGACTAGAAAAGTCCTGCTACAGGGAGGTGGGGAAAGTCCAAGCTAACAGGTGGAAAAAAGTGCTGTCTGTGTGAAGACTGTAGTAACATGGCCTGTTCTGAGTATCACTTAACTGCATTGCAAGTACAGGACCAGATTTAGAATAACCACAAACTGAAACCTGAATAGCGGTGGAAACAGTCATCTCTACAGAATTTTGGTAACAAGCTGAGTGATCGATGGGGTCTCTCCTCTGAGTGTCTTGTTCACAAGCACTTGTTGTCCTGGCAAAAAGCCCTAGGTCCTGCATATCAGGAAGCAGTTTGCAGATTTTCCTTTCTATAGCTTTTTTAGGGTTACAGCCCCAGGAGCAGACAGTCAAGTTCAGTCGCTAATGCAGATTTATGGTGGCTGTTACAACTGGTAATTTTGGTATCTTTTAAAGGCAGAGTTTGCAGTTAAATTAAATTCCAGTTGATAAACCTTTAGATAATACCAGGTTTTATGCAGTTTAATTATAGTAAGATGGTTGTAGACCACAATCTAAGGCAACCACAGACTTCTCAAACAAATATGCTTAGCATGTTATATTTAACAAGACACTAAACATTCCAGAATCATCAAACCGTTTTCTCCAATAGAGCTTGTCCTTATAAAAGTAAGAGGTAATGCCAGTAGAATCTTTGTCAAGTAGGCAAAAGGTAATGAGGGATGTAGCTAATTTCTGACTTTCTCCTTATCCCTTATGAGAGCTGTAAAAAGCTCTCAAGTTACTTTTGCTTTGTTGAGTTTTTATGATTTAAATGCATAATGCAAAATACACTATTTAGTCCCTGCTCTTCCTCTGCATTTGTAAAGCGGACATTGGTCCATTTGATAGTGGCAGAGAACCTCAAAGAGCAGCAGCAGCCAACCTGCTCACCCACAGTGAGTAACCACAGGCTAAAAACAGCTGGGAACTGCATGCTGTGTAGAAAAGACACACAGAAACCAATTGTCCTTGTGGGGATCCTTCCCCCTTCAGTGGATTATAATTGGTATTGCTCGTTAATTTGTATATTCTCCACTGTTAATGCAGAGGATATCTTCTGATGATTTATACACAGGATTTCAGAGTGGTGACAGCTGCTGGAGGTTATTTCAGAGAATGTAGACACCTTGGAGTGTATCTTCAAGGTTGCCTCCTGTGGTGGTGCATCCTCCCCCTCTCCTTGGGCCACACTATCATCTCAGAAACACCCCTTAAGCCTCGGCCTTGATGAACAGCACCTAGACAAAGCTCCTCTTGAGCTTATCAGAAATTCTGTCAGCTCCTGTTTTTCAAAGAACAGCCTTGAAAAATTACTTTTTGGGCTTGAATAACAGCTTGAGTGGAACAACATTTTTATTATCAAACTTTGAAAGAAAGTTTGACCCTAACTGGGGCCAGGATGGAAAATTACTATGACTAAAGCCATCTCCTGCAACCCTATAAACAGTGGTCCTAAGTGTGATCCTTTGAGCTGTCCTGGACCACAGCAGGCTGTGCCCAGCCTCTCCCCCAGAGTGGGACACACTTGGAGCAGGTGAACTCTCAAGTTTGTTATACTTGGAGTACCTCTGCCAAACACTGCCAACGTACAAATGGACTACTCATTTGTGACACTTTCATGATGGATGCCCCACAGTCCTGCAGAGCTTTTCAACACTCTCCAGGAAGGACTCTCAATGTGGTTTTGCCCACATGTAAAGATAGGTTGGGATATTTTACACATGTGGGTTGAGAACAGTGATTGGGCCTAAACAGAGATTACACAGCAGTTTAATAGGGCAGCAGATAAATTATTTTCCATAGGAGCTGACATCTGCCAGCAGTAACTGCAATCATGTGATTAGTTTTCCAAATTTTAGATTTTTTTAGGAGAAAGCATGCTTTTACATGTATTTTTACCTTTTTGTGTTCCTACTCAGAAGTAAAGCTGGCATGAAGTATCATGAATGCTCTCAGTGTCTTCAACTCAAAAGGCAGTAGTTTTAGGTGATACATCCTGTTTTCTTTATCTGCAAGCACAGTGAGGGGTCAGGTCTCTGACAGTGAAGCACTCTGCTTTTCAGTGCATTTTTCATTGATAACAAAAATCCTGGAAATCGAGTTATGCCCTTGCTTGTATCTACTCAGCCTGGCTGCCTAGACCTAGAGCCCAGGACCATACTGACTTCATGGAATTTGCAGTTACGTAACAGTTTGAAATCCAGCTTGAGAAAAAAAAATTAAATACACTCTCCACTAAGTAAAGAGAAGTTGGACTTACATTATTACTTTCCAAAACAGATTCCCTCACAGTTAGATGTTTCTAACAAAACTGGTTTGCACATTGCTGGAAAAAGATTTTTTGATCATGTTTTTTCGTATTGTTCTGTTTTGTCAGTGTGGTTCACAACACAAAGGCTATTGTTTAAAAAAACCATGAATGTTAATTTGCATTCCATTGCTGGGCTATTACACAGAATGTGGAAAGAAAAAACAAGCTCTGATTCAAAAAAAAAAAGGACATTGTTTCCTTTTCCCTTTCTTCTTCCTTCTGACTGGTTCTCCTTTATTTTAATGTTTCTAGCCCAGACTATGCTCTTATATACAGTGACTGTCATCTAGTACTTATAGGCAAATATATCCTCAGCTGTGTCTATAGGATAGAATATTTCAGCTGGGAACAACAACCATCTAGTCCAACTGCATATAGATCACCTAGCAGAGCTATATAAATTTAAAAATTAATTCTATAATTATATTTGTGAGCAGTGACACTTGCAATACACTTGCTCTTATATTAGTAGGTAATTGCAATCTGAAAATTCCTATCTGTACTATTCCAGAGGACTCTGAGTGTAGTTTCACAAGTGGCAGAGACCCCACTTAACCACACCATCTGCTGATGTTCAGCCACCTCCACAGCAGCAGTTCTGGTATTCACCCAGTAGTGTGGGGAAATAACTTTATCAAAAGAAGATTGGTTTCCTCCTGAGCTGGTCTGACTCCGCATGCAGGATCACAAGCACTAAGCTAGAGTGAGGAGGGTGGGAGAACAGGACACAAGGAAGAGTGAGCAGAACTGATGGGACCCTGAGGACACGAACAGGCCTTTATTGGCCTCCCCCCCAGCCCTACACATGGGCCCTGAGGCTCTGTTTACATTCAATATCTATTTCTACCACAGCCATATATTTCTACCTGGGCCTGTATATATAGGTCCTGTTTATCTGGGCAAGTTCTGGCCTCAGACCTGTGGATTGACTTCCCAGCCTGACCTTGGCTCTCTCCTGTCACTGTTTTCCTGACTGGGGATCACAAGGCTGGACCCCTTCCTGGCTTGACCTCAGCTCTGCTCTGGCATCACAGACCTTTTCTTTAAACCAAGAGCTCAGTGAAGAAAATGTCACAGGATGTCAGAAGCAACACAGGATGTCTGATCTGTACATTCACAACTCCTGAACAGGTCTTCTAGAAATGCACACATCTCAACATCAGTCAGTCACAGGGCTGTGTCTGACCCTCACCTGCAGACTGACTTCTCAGCCTGACCTTAAACCTGCCTCATTGTCATGAATTTGCTTGATGACCTGGTTGGACCCTGGCTACCACCCCTAGCCTGCCCTGCTCCATTACTTCAGGACAGGAGGAGGGTGTCTGGTGAGCCACCTGCTCTGCTTGCTGCCATCCATCTCCCTGTCCCCAGGGAGCAGCCAGCCTTGACAAGGATCAGGCACTGGGAGCAGTGTGGTCTCTGCCTGGCCCCTACCAGTTTAAAGGAATTACAAGGCTGTGTTAAGAGGTGGTAGGCACAACGAAGGTGGTGTCAGTTCTTCCAGGAGCTGCTTCCCAAAAGAGGCAGTCATGCCACTTCCCCAGGTATTTGTTCCCACTCCTTTTTCCTGTGCCAGCACAAGTGTTTGCACAGCAAGGCAGTGAACCAGGACAAACAAAAGTGATGCAGTTGGTTCTTGAAGGAATAGATTTAACCCTTTACCTGGATCAAGAACAAACACTTCATGCTGAGAAGAAGCAGTTGATTTGCTTATGTCTGTAGTGTTCAGCTCCTATGTTATGCTATTTTAATTTTTATGAAATGAGGAAGACAGGAAAGTTTTCATATGAACTGATAGAGCCAGAACTACCCAGCAAATAAAAGGCATATTCAGCATAAGCAGGTAAGAAACCTTTAAGAAGATTAATGAAAAGAGAAAATGGTAATCACAAAAAAATTCTTCAGAATATTGTAGGGGAAAATACCTTTCATTAATTACTAGTTACTCCCTGTTGGATATTCATAAGAGAACATTTGCTTTCTTCTGCTATTAGCGATGACAAGTCTGTTAAGGACTTAATTGAAATAATTTTGGGGGGACTAACAAGACATATTTGCATAAAGATTGTGATATCTAGAAATTGATAATGTTTCAAAATGTATCAAATATCATGGACATTAGGAATCATTGAAAAGGCCCTCTAAAGAGTAGTGAACCAAACAGGCACATGAAACAAACTACCAGTGTTAAGTAAATAGCAAATGATGAATGGTTCAAAGGGTAGCAGACAGACTAAGGATTATTTTTGTCTAGAATAGAGTTGGTAAATTTGTTGTACCTCTTATTGTGAGCTACATTAAATCAGACTAAGATTAAGTGTTTTCCAGGACATTCAATAAGAAACGGAAACCAAAACTGCTTTTTAAATGTCTGGTTGTTGTTGTTTTTCCCCAAAGCTGAAAATATTGAAGGAAACTGGAATGATATTTGGAGAGACATATTATTATTTTAGCTGTCTTGGCCCCCTTTCTATATCCAGCATGGTGTTTTAAAGCAAGTGGATCAGTCATGCTGCCCTGTTCTTTGAAGTCACAATTGATGTGAATAACACAGATTACTGCTTCAGGCCTCATGGCCATTATTTAAAATATTCTCCTACTTTTAGATATATACCTGAGTAAAGCAACATATCAAGTAAGAAATTCTTGGTGCTTATGAATCGTCTTGCAAAGGTACAGTGAGAGTTTCAAAGTAAACAAACAATTACCTGGTGTATCTTCACAGCAACATTACTTCCTTGCTGGTGAGCACTTCCTCAGAGCAATTACATCATGGTTTTGGGAGTGTTTTATAATATTTGTATCTGACATCCCACTTGGATTAGTCTGCCAACAATTGTTGGTTGGGATAACCCCCTTGTGCACGTGGTGCTGGGTTCTATTCCTGAGTGAATCACTTAACCTCTCTGTCTTTTTCTCTTTCCTTCCATAAAATTAGCATAATAATGCTAATTCATCATAGGCTATAGTTAGGCTCAATTAATGTTTGTAATGATCTCTGAGATTGTTGGATAAAACATGCTGTAAAAGTGTATTATTATTGTTAATAGAGCCTTTTGTACTTCGGCACTCTAACAAAGCACTACCATTGCTCACCAGCTCCTAAAATTTCATTGAAACTCCTAAGGACTTAATGGGATACAGCTTCCTGTTAGTGTGTCCATTTATCTTCCTGACTCATTCAAACCATCAGAACAGATTCAGTTCTGCAAATGGAAGAGCTGTGGAGTTTGTGCAGAGAGAAATTATGTAATTTTGTAAGTGATCTGGGACTGAAAGCTTTTTAAACAGGCCCTCATTTACACTGACCTCAGTTCTGACTGAACTAGTTCAGACTGCAGAGAGCTGTGATTTGTAGAACAACTTTATTTAAAATGAGGCACCTGTCTGGTCAGGACAATAAATAGTCATAGCTGTGGAAATGATGGCAGTGGAAGAGAGTGGGAGTAGACCAATCTCACTCTGTACTATTGGAGGAAATGGTCTGGGGTTCATGTTAATGCTCTTGGGTCTTGGTTACACATACCAGGTTAACAACTGGAAGACAAAGGCTCAGAACTCCCCTCCCATTTGTCAGGAGCAGAGGAAGAAATTAAGCAACAAGCTTCACAACTGAACTAATTGTGAGCAATGGTTTGAGATCTACTGGCCTCAAAGAGCAGCCCACATTTTGCAGCATATTGGGCAGCTAAGCCTGAGCATGTGAGCCTGAAATGGATTTGTTTGTTGCATTGATTCTACATTTGTAAGATTATTTGGAGCTGTAAGGCAGTCATCTCTATACATGGGTTTTAAGCAGTGAGATTACTCTGTCTTGTTATGAGACATTTTATTTTATCAAATGCTAAACAGCTTTTGTGGGACTTCAAGTATTCTCTCTTCTGCTGACATACGTTGGCTTCATTCCCCTTCTTGTTCCAGTATTTGCACTACTCACAGTGATTTATTACTGTGAGTAATGAGTAATAAATAATGAGATTATTTATTTTAACAATGAGAAATGTCTGTTATTCTCATCTTGTTTGTTCTTCAAAATAGCTGGACAGTCCCTACTAAAAATGTATGGAAAAAAAACCCCAATAATTGAGATAATTTTCAAACTGGTTCTTCTAAAAGTCTTATGTTCCAGAAGTACCTTTAATCATGTGTTTTTAAAAGAATTTTTTTTTGATGATTTGAAAATGTAAAATGGTGGAATAGATTTCATGTGACTACTTTGAGAAATTTCCTTTTTCTCCAACCTATTTCTTTCCAACCTAATTTTATTGCCCTTCTTGTGTACTGTCTAGTATTACCAAGGATGATTCAGATAAAATGACTGTAATCTCTCTGCAGGATTTTATGTGACTCAGTGAAGCCTCTTTCCATATCAAATCTTTGAGCCTGTTACTCTCTAAAAGAAAAGTTTGCCCCTTGAAACTGGGAGAAATAGGTGATGAGAACATGGATGAGCTGATCAACACAAGCAAGTTGTGCTGTTTTGTAAAATTGATAAGGACATAGTAATTTGATAAAAATGCAATATCCACATACCTACACTAATCATGTGAATTAGCCAGGAGTAATGAGAGACAGAAATTTGAAACCTTTGTCATAGTGTCTGGCAGCAGTTTAGAAAGTAAATAGGGCCTTAGGAGGTAGAATTAGATGGAAAGACCATGCTCATCAGTAATTAAAGCACTATTCAGAGAAAAACCAAGACAAAGCCACTTGTTATTGCTAATTACTGTGAGTGTCATGTTATACAGAGATACAACCTGTAAAGGGAGTGCAAATATCTGTAAAAGTATAATTTTCTTGAGATTCCATGGATGGTTCTACAGTTTTTTAAGACATTATTTTTGCCATTTGTTCACAGTGAATCTCAGGTGTTCTGTCCTAAAAGATTTTATAGTTTATAGAGCACTAGATTATAAGTGGCTGTTAGAAGCATTTCACAAAAAAAATCCAGCACCTCAGTGCATCTTAATACATGACTTGTCTGCAATCCTTCAGTGTAGGAAAGCCTATGCTTTTTCCTAATGCATATTCATAACACATTGATACAATGGAGTATATGGATAAATTTCATAATATTCAGGTACTTGCTATTTTTCTATATTCTCAGCACTTGCCTTTTATAGAAGGAATCACCTTTAAATGCTGTTCTTTTAATTCAGTTGGAAGAATCCCCATCTAATAGGAACAGTGGGAGTCTGAACTTGCATCTTAGATCACTTAGGTATTATTTTTGATGGCCTGTCTATATGAGTGTGACATGTAAAAATGAAGGTGTGTAAATCATTCATAATAGGAATACCAATAACAAAGAACAACTGTTTTCTGTCCCAGCAAATAATGGAAGACCTTGTAGCCATACAGAGACACAGAAGGAATTGTGGGAAAGTCTGGGAAAACTGTCAGCACTCAACTGATTTAGTCTGTATCCTTGGGGCAATTTAAGCTAGATGTGAACACAGAAGGAAATCCAGGGCATGTTGGTTGGATCAGGCATAAACGTGCTTTACTTTGGCTCTGGCAAGGCAAACTCTGGACTCTGGAGATTCTACCATCAGTCCTTTTTCTTCCTCCCCCCTGCCTTGTTTTCTGCATCCCAACAACATCTGGTGGAGGTTTCAGTGTTGAAGAAGGCAGCTTCTTCATGTAGGGTGTAGCAGTAGGAGTTTGGATGGAAGGCATTTGAGGAGCAGGTTAATTATTAGGCCCAGTGTCTGCTTTCCTGAGTGTGTTAGGTCAGAGAATTTTAGTTCATCATAAAGGGTGTGGGTTTTTTGTTTTTCAAAATAACACTTAATTTCAAACTGAGTGGTCATCAATAACGTGTTTTATGCAATGGTACTAGTGGAATGAGGAGACAAATGTAATTAATGCTAAATAATGCTAAATTCAGAGGCTGAAGGAGTTGTTCCAAGGGCAGGTTTGCTGAAAGGCTGTAGCCAGTTCTGGAATGCCCTTTTAGAAACACCCACCCTGGATTCCCAGCTGTGCTTCATGTCCCCTTGTCATTGCTTTGCAGGGATGGTATCACCAAACAGCTGACTACAGTTTCTTGAGGGTTGGGGCTGATTCTCTCCCTTTGAGACAAAAAAACAGTTTTAGGGGCCTCAAGTATGTCTTTCTTTCCATACTCTACCCCCTTTTGCCAAATGATCGATGTGGAGGACTAGCACATTTCCTCTAAAAAACCATATACCACTAGGAGGATGCTCAATATAAAGTGACGTTGGAACTCTTTATTCATCACCAGTTTTGATAAGCTATAGTGTGTGAGGAGAGATAAGATGTTGTTGCACTCAAGTGGTGATAAATAAAGGAAGAGGAAGCATGTTTACAAGTAGGATGCTTGAAAGTGGGAAAGGCTGCAGCATAAATAGTCTGTCAGATCCAGTGTGGATACTTGAAATAGGCTCACTTTAAGCTGATTGAATACAGAACCAGCACAAGCTTATAGCATGGATAGAGTCCTGACCCAGCAGTGGCAGGGAATTTTGAAGTAAGGAATGAAGTGAGACAGTGCCTTGGGACTGTAACAGTTTTGGCACAAATCCTGTTAGACTTAAATCCAAGTTGCTGACTGAGAAGTAACATACAGTATTAATATATGTCAACCTTGAAAAATTTGACTTACTTTGTGCAACATCCAAGTGCAATTTTAAAAATTAATTTATTTACTATGGCATGTATTGTGCAACTGTAGAATGAGTTAGAAACTTCTTTCTGAGCTGAAATGATGTTGAGTCTGAAGAAAAATCATTGCAAATCTAAGCCTGCAAAACTATTACTAAGCACTGAAAATGGCCCATTAAAGCAAGAGGTGTGCATAAAGATTTGGACAAGCTCATTTCCTTGTTCACTGTGAGATGTTTATTCCTCTGCTGTGTTCACTTCCAGCAGGTTTTTAGTTTCCCAAATCACACAGCCCAAATCACTTTGTTGTGTCTGTCCCAGAGCGTTACTTCTCTGGGTGAATGAGGAATGCTATCTTCAAGAATGCAAGACAGATATATTTATTGTGAGACTCCACTGAAATCGGTCTTTTTCTGGAAATCATTATCTATAAACAAAACTACCACTTGCTTCTGAAATAATAATATCATACTTCAACAAACTGCTCCATATAGTCCAAATCTTCTGTTCTTGAAATCTATAGGAATTTGCCGTGGTTTCAAATTAACATGACAATATATATTTGACTGAGAGATGAGCATAAAAAACTCCTCAAAATTAATACATATTTAACATTCTTAAATTTGATATATGGTGGCATCTATATAATCAGACAGGTCATACTTTAAAAAGCTCAAAACAAACAAAACATCTAAATAAAGTCTTGCTAAAATCCAAACTTATTTTGTAATCATGCATTGGAATAGCAGTTGTTTTTTCTGGTCTGATATGCCTTTCTGTTGGCTGGATTCCCTTTCTGTGACAGATGTGCTATTTATGGAAGGGG
>WEIU01021319.1:56439-68793 GCA_013389925.1 Aegithalos caudatus
TTATTGCAGCTATGGTTTTATATTTCATTTTTTTTTTCCTTAAAGACGACAGCACTTTAGTATCTGCATTGACCTCCATGATGTCAGAATGTCATTGTGCAACCGTAGCTAAGAAAAGCCGCCGAGAAAAAAAAAACAAAGGAGCTTTGCGTCTTCCAATAACATGAGATGTGCATATACAGTACGTAGCATTCTGGAATTTATACTGTGGTAGTGAGTTGTTGCTTTCAGTTTGATTAGACAATCATTGTTTCGTTTTCCTTGCTTTGACAGTGAGTATGCTTGCACGCTGCTTAAGTCTTCTTAGTGTTATCTAGGTCAGTGTACTTAGGATAGCTTTTATATTCTGTAAGTCTGACAGATACCATGCTTGACAGAGATCTGCAGCAAATTTTGTTTTATTTGTTATATCTGAGGACAGAAAAATATCTTAAAACTAATCAGAATTGTATACTACATAGCACCTACTGTTTCTGCATTGCAGATATATTTAGCTCTAACACTGCTTGTGGTTAACAGGGTGTAGCGTAGACACAGACAGCTGATCATGCAGTCAGACCCGGTGCTCGTGTGGTTTGTCAATACTGCTCAGGATTTTGATGGACTTTAAAAGAGAGAAAACAGAAAGGAGAGAAAAAGAAATGTTTTATTTCTAATGTCTCAACATTAGACCTTTAGCTGAATTATTTTTGCTATCATTGGCTTTTAATTTTATTTTTTAATACTGAAACTTAAAAATTAAGAAAGCACAGCAAATGCATCCAGGATTTAATATGTGCGACGTGAAATCTTCCTGCATCGAGAGGATGTTGCTGTAGTGGATGCAGCGTTTCTCCAATAAGCAAGAAGACTGTTTTGTTTCCCTCGGCAGGCGACTCAGCCATTGCACAAGGAGATTTTGATAAGAGTTTGAATTGCCTACTACTGTATCGTTGTAGAATTTGGAGTTTGCTAACAGTGTTAGTGACTGGAGCTCATCTTGCATCACCAGTTGATGACAATTTTCTTTGTTCCCTCCCACCCAGTTGAACCAAGACTCTGTAGCTGATACGCAATGTCACTTACAACATTAATCAGATACTGCATTTAAGGTGAGCTGTCCCCTGCCTCCTCCCTTACCAGAGCTGTGCTGCAGTATGTATCTTACTCCTGCAAGCCTAAAATGGCAGGCAGGATTAACGTTGCTTGTGCTGTGTGCATGCTGTGTATTGAATTCATTATACTGTGCCTAGTATCTCAAATGTGAGTATGTAAATGGTCTGTGTGCCATGTCATGCAGTAGTGAAGACTGGTTTGTGCTTCATTACAGGCTTAGATATTTGAGCATCACCTTAAAAATTCTTTTTTCATTTGCAATGTGGTGAGCTGCTAGCTTGTCATCACATTCAAACTACATTATTAGCCCTCGGAAAGGAAAAAAAAAAAGCAAACTGTGCTTCCAGATGGTGTCACCCTTTTTCTTCTTGCATTTACTGTAGTTTAAATAATGTATATTGTATTGTTAATTAATGTGAATATCGAATTAAAGCACTTGAAACTTACATATTTATTATGCAGGTAGGAGGCACGTCGAATCTATTTTTAACTCTTACGCAGTCCATGTTGTGCAATGGGCTTTGGTTGTCGAGTTTATATTTTCAGCTGTGATATCAATAGGTTGATTTTCAGTAAATGTGACAAGTGGCCTTTGCAGTGGTCAGCTTCAAGCTTTGAAGCCTCTGAGGAGGAAAAAAAAAAAAAAAAGCCAACCTTGTTTTGCAGTTTCGGAAAACCTTGGATGAGGACTTTTTTTTTCCCACTCCAGCTTTCCCTGTTGATAAACTCAGTTCTCCTGCTCACGGTCTATTCAAGCTGCTTCCCATCTGAATTTTGACAACTGCTTCTAAAAAATTATCAAGAAGACCAAGAATAGAACTTGTCTCCATCGCTTTACATAAAAATGGCTGGGTGCATTGCCATGTTAACACTGCTCTAAGTGGTACATGAAGGTAGGTTGAGATTTGCATGTTTTACTGTTTTCTTGGTCAGTGTTGCAAGAACATGAAATGGGCTTTGGAATGTAGCTTTCAGTTTTAAAATGTACTAAACTGTTAATGAAAACAACCTATATTAAATTGTTGGCTTCACATATTGGCATGGCAATTACTCTTTTTTTTTGAAATCTGTTGTGAAAGTGGAGCAATCATGTCTGTTAAAATAATCATATGTACTAAGGGCGTGGCAACGCTTATGCAACAAAAGAATTTTTGAAAACCCTATTGATTCCATTACATTTTAAAGCTCACTATAATCATTACTAAACTTGCAGCTAAAAGGCAGAAACAAAAATTGAGAAAGATTAGAAAAAAGAAAAATATTTAAATTCTGTCGTAAGCGGTTTTGTGTTTTGTGCGAAATATTAAATAAAGAATAATATGCTTTAATGCTTATATTTTCAGTATTGGCTACAAACATAAAACTGCAGTATTTCTTGTTATTTAAAGGTAGGAGAACTTTAAAGAGATAGATTGATATAAATGGCCCTGTCAGCTTAAACTGAGTATCAGTTCACTGAAATATGTTTTACTTCACACAAAAAAACCCCTTAACAGCCTTAAGTACACAAACCTGAATTTGAGCATAAAGAATAATTATGAGTACTGTATTACTTACACCAACTTTTATAATATATTTCTTTCAGATTAATACTGGGCCATAACCAGTTTCCTTGGCAACCAAATCCTTTTAAAAAGGTTCAATGGTAGAGATGTAGAAAGATGTTATTCTCTTTAATAGCAATATCACAATGCAAATGGAAATATGGCAGTAGTTTCCTCTTGGTTCTAACTGAGAATGTGATCTCACTTTATGTTTCCAGGTGGCTATCACGATAAACGATGCCATGTTTATAAAGCTGTACACACAAAAACCTGTTTTATTTCTGGTTTGCATTGGTTGTTCCCAGAAACGTCCCCTGGTTTCTTTTTTAATTTAGCTCAGTCTTGCATGTAGGTCAAGGTTTGTACTGCGTGTAATAGTTTTATTATCATCACAAGTATAAAAATATCACTAAAACATTTAGCAGCTGACAAATGTAGGGAATCAGAAGGTTTAAACCTTCTTTAAACTTTGCTGAATTCAGCCACAGTAATGCTAATAAACCTTTCTCTAAATAGTGAACCCATTCTGAAGTTCAGGTAAAGAACTGTGTTTAAGCATACTGCAAAAGAACTCCTTTCAGACCTTAAACAAGCCCTTAGAGAATAACCTCACTTGTGGTCTGCGGTAATTTGCAGACCTTATAGATTTTGCAAAATTTAAGTATTATAATTCCTTACTTCTATTTTTAGCTAATATGTTTTACAGTGCCAGAAAAGTTAAATATTATGTATACCACAGGTAACTGCCTATACAGATCAGATGTTACTGAATGTCTCCACTGAGCTTATAACGTAGTGTATCTCCTCATCGATGCCCTTTGTACGTGACTTGAGAAATTCTCACTACTGCAATGAGACTTTTGCAGCAGGGAAGCCATTTTCCTTTCATGTCCTTGACTTTAAAATGACTGAGTATATTTTGTGTGGAAGAAGACTCAGCACTGAAAGTGAATATAGAGGAGATATTTAGAAGCACAGCCAATTATCAGTAATAGCATTGACAGTGTGAGTAATATTAAACTAATTCTAATTTACTTCTAAATATACCAGTTCAGTGCATTCCAGATGAGCAGTCATAACTTCAAGAATATGACTTGTTATATGTTGTATTAGGCAAATCCTTAATGATGACAATAAAACCATTTGAATCATAATTATAAGAATAATTTAATGCACTCCAGTATTCCTCTGTTCCACCTAAAGAAGCAGAACTGAAAATGTAACAGACAGCATATCTCAAGTGACGTATTAAAGCCTGCATTTTTTGTAATTTGATTTCTCTCCAGTAGCTTGCTTCTGCTGATTATTTTCCTGTCTAAAATGTTAATATGGCGGGCACCATTAAATGTAGTAAGAAAGTACATTTCTTTGTTTATTTCTTGTGTGGTTATTTTTAAAGGAAATGCCGAGCAAATGCTATGTCAAATCTATTTATTGCCTCTGATACTTATCTTTAGAAAAGATGGGGCACTTAGCAATAAACTATTTTTATTATATCTTTGTGTTTAAACATGCCTACTCAAGGCATTTTTAAAAAGTAGCTCCATTACATGAGGACATTTCCCTATGGTTGTTTTAAATCCATTTGCAGATTTTCTCTTTGTTAAGGGGTGCAAGTCCTCTTGTAATGAATATGACTGAACTCAAGTGCTTTCATGAGTATGGAAAAACTCATTGGCAGGCTGCAAATGGTAATATCTTCTAGCAAAAGAAACGGATTTCTTTATTTAGGAGGAGTCCAGTAATTAGCAAGCTGTTTCCAGTTTGACTGTTACACGTGGGTTGCTGTATGTATTTCAGTGGCACTTACATCCAGCTAATGCAGAGTGTCAGAATGTTGTAGCCAGAGGTGCCATAAAAAATCTTCTGTAAACTTCATCCCTTTTATTCTTTGGCTGAGGGGACTAACCAGGGCATGGAGGAGCAGGTGCAGCTTTTCCCACCTCCTGCACATCCTGCAAATGTTATTGACAGGGGGGCCTGTTAGGGTTTTGAGGTTTATTTTGTTGTGGGTTGGGGTGGGGGGCTCAGTTTTATTACAGAAGTCTAATTGTTGATACCTTTTTATAACTGGAATTTGTTCTTTTATCCATGCAAATTCCATTTCTGCCTAACAGAATATCTAAACAAAGCATGAGTGAAAATGAAATCAAACCAAAAAACGATTCACTTGGACAATGTCCTACTTTTTTTTTTTCAATGGTCTTTCTAATTAAGGTTACTTCTGCCTCTAAACTTCATTTTGATTTGAAACTGCATGTCTCTCAGTCGGAAACGAGCTGTGTTCAGATAATATTTGTCAGACTATTAAACAGATTTTGGTAGTAATGAATAGGTGCCAATTAACCCTTTTGAGGTATCTAGTGTCTGTTTTGCTTTATCACATAAATTGCTTTGCTAAGTATTAAAAGGGCTTTATTATGGATAGTGCTGTACTTGAATTCCAGTATTACCAAATTCAGGAAATCTTTAGCTTTGGTAAGATCTTTTACTGTTGGATTCCTCCAAAAATGATGTTTATGCTTCCCATTTATCATATTTTTGTCATTTATGAATATGCCTTTATTGGAACTTGGGGTAATACTAATGACTTATTGCAATTTTCTTTCATTCTGGCCTTTGTTAAGGGCAGATATGAGCTACAGATTTCTTATTCAAATTAACATATACTAAAAACGTACAAGGCTAAACCAACAACAACAACAACAACAAAAATTAGCTCACCTTCTTAGCTTTTCAAGCCAAAGTAATGGGTCCTGTATTTCCTGTGCAATGTTATTGCTAAGAGCATATGTATTTGCAAATGGAGGATGGAGCTATGTATTCTTAATTGCTGCTCCATCCATACTTGCTGCTGTATGAATGCCTACCAGCTGAGTCATAAGGCCTTATCTGCATGATTTTGCAATTTCTCTATGGAACAATTTCATTTTTTTGAGTATCTTTGTAGCAAAACCTGGTTCCTCGTAATTTTTGTACTGTTACAGGAAAACCTTTTTAGGATGTTTGATACATAATAATAAAATTAGGATGTTTGACAGTGATGAATAATCATTTGAGCAAAGAAATACAGGATGTGTATTCCAGAGAACAAGAGCTGCCTAGAAATGTCATTATCACAGATACTGTGTGATATCTGTGACAAGAGAGATCAAAAGAAAAGTGGTGGAAGAGAAAGAGGAGAAAGAAAACGTCTTTCAAAATAATTACTTTAAACTTGAAAACATCCTTACGTTTCTGTCTAGAACAGATCATTACGTCCAGTCTACACTACACAGGTTAAACCATAATAAAACAATGTAGCAGAAGTTTGGTTAATGCTACTGGTTTATTGCTGGTGTGTTCTAAAACTCCCAGATGTAGATGTGGAGCCCCAGAGCACCCCAGGGAAAATTTTGATAAATTACTCAATGTATGTGGAAATTAGTACTCAGCTAATAATTCAGTCATTAAATTTGGATTTTTCCCTTTGCAGGCTGACATACACTGTGGATACACTGTAGCCACACAGTTCAAAAAATTACTGAGATGGTTTTGCTGAAAATACCTGTGTATACCACTTTTAAAAGACTCTAACTGAAGAACAACCTGATTTTAGGTGGGTAAGTTTATGGGGTAATCTCACATAGAAATAGAGCTAAATTATTTAACAACCTCGCCACTGCATCACCTGGGTATATTTTCTGTTCATTTCCAATTTATTACAATAATTTAAGATTTGTTCTAACTATGGTACCACATTGCTCTATTCTCATGTCAATATTATTGGATTTTTCCAGTTCCTACTGGATTTCTATTGCCATGGAGGTTGGACAAACAAAACCAGACAGAATAGTTATTGAAACAGGTTGTTACAGCCTCCAGTGATCTGTACAAACCAAACATATTGGTAGGTACACAAACCTCCTGAGCATGCCAGAATGTTAGCTCTGGATCCCAGTCACGAGTGTTCATTTCAAACCTGCACCACACAGGAAAGGCAGAGGAACTCTCAGTGCCACTGCCTGCTCCTGACACTGTTGTGTTGGTTAAGCTGGGTATAATTCATAGAATCTCTACCTTTATACATGACTTTAATCAGGGACAGTTAAAAGCCTCTTGATTCATGAGCTGGAAAGAGCAGTTTGTAGATTCAGGTATAGTATTGTAATAAATAATCACAAAGGATATTTCAAAATAACAGTTCGCATTTTGCACGGCTTTTTCAAATACTAGCAGTTTCCTTTTTTCTTATTGTGAATGTCCAATAATAATCCTGGTTAGTATAAGTATGCCTGGTATCTGTACTTTAGATTTAAGATATACTTGTACTGAATGAAAGAATCAGTAAAATTCTGATTAATTCATTAATTTTTAATGTAGTCCTTAGTACCAAAGACTATAAGAAAGGGGAAAATCCCACTGATTTCAGTGGCACTATTTGCATGAATTTTGGTAGGAAATGCTTTGTTGCATCAGTGTCATTCTCGCTGTGGTATCTCTAAATTGAAATAAGTAATTAAGGTCACCAGGCAGAATATACAGTAAGGAATCAAATTTTTTAAAAGCCCAAGAAACCACAACTCTACAGGCCAAAAATCCCTCTTCAATTCCTAGAATATCTTAAAATGTTTTCTGTAATTAAATTTACTTTTAATATGCAATGTTGTGTGGCATAGGAAATGTAATGGATTTTCAGAGAAAATAAGATGGCATTGGTGGTTTAAACTAATCAGTGAAACATTACAATTAGATAAATTCAAGTTACCTGCATTTACAGAAGCAATGAGCTATGAAACCTAAGTTGTCCCTATTTTAAGCAAATTATCATAGAACACTTGCTCAGTACATTTTAGACAGAATACTGGGCCATAACCTGTTTCCTTGACAACCACATAGGAATAAAAGGTACATTAGCAAAGCTGCAGATGTGTGTCAGTGAATGCTTATTAAGCAGCCCAATGCATTTACATACCATGTGCTCACAATAATGCATGCATCTTGAAAATCACCATATAAAAAGATTGCTGGGCATGGCCCAGTGTGGATTCCTGATACTCAAAGATTTAAACCAAAATCCCTCATGTTTTCAATGGAAATATCTCTTGTGACTTTTTATTACTGCACTTTCAATTGGGTTTGCAATAGCTGGATAAAATTGGCATGGTAGGCTTGGTCTGCAAATGGAAACCTTCCTCTAGGATCCTGAATACTTACAGCACTGCTGTAAGTATGGATGGAAATAATGCGTCATGATGTCTTTCAGGAACGCTCAGGCATTCTCAATTTGAATCTTGCACCAGCATTCAGAAGCAAGCATGATCATACTGCTTTGCACAGTGACAAATCCAAATAAGAATGATGCTGGTGTTGTTTGTAGCAGTATGGTTCTCTTTAATGTATTGGGGCAAAGAGATATGACCCAAGTGTTGTCTTCTGCCAGACAACAATAGGAGAAGGTAGAGGTTGAGAAACAATTGTAGAAGTCAAAATGGCAGTTAATCACGGACTTCTGGAATAATATCTGGATGTAGCATTTAGGCAGCACTGACACTTCTGTGCAAGTGTTCAGTCCCAGATTAAAAAGAAGCTTAGACACAATAAGATCAGTCCTAAGAAATTTGTGTACTGACTTCAGCAAGTTTATGTACAGATTATTTCTGGCCTTTCTTCCTAAAGTATTAATTTATATATAAAATGAAAAGTGTATCCAACTCTTTGGGTTATCCCCAAATTATTTATTTTTAAGAAATAAGTCTAAAATCCTGTTAATTAAAAAGATGAAGAAAATGGGAATCTGCAAATCTTGGGTTTAAAATCAGTGGGTGTAATCTGAGAAGTTGCTTAGGTGACAAAGTAGATAATTAAATTTGTCTTGAAATCAATGAAAATATTCCCATTTACTTTTTTGGAGTGCTCAGTAAGAGAGTAGACTTCATATATAACAATCAGATTTAGGAAATGAAGATTATCCTGACAATGTTCAACACTTCCATAACTCTCAGCAGCCAAATTGAGAATCAATACCAGAATCCAGTATTAATTTCAGATAGTTTAAACACTGCCACATGAATCTTTTCATGATCCTGAACCATAAACAATGTGGTTATTTACCATCACATGTTACTATTTAAGGCTTTTGAGTGAAAGAGTTTGGGAAATTATTAGGGAGAGATAAGCCAACTGTTGGAGTTTTAGTAGTAGTAGTAGGGTTGTAGTAGTAGTAGCAGTAGTAGTAGTAGTAGTGGTGGTGGTGGTGGTGGTGGAAGCAGCAGTACTAGCAGTAGTAGTTGTTGTTGTTTTGTCCCCCACCTGAGCTGAGCTCAGATCTGAGCAGTTCACACTTGTGGCAGAGCAAGCAGCACAAACCAGAGCTGGAGCCATGACCGTTTTCTTTGTGCTGCCAGTGCTATTTGCTTTTGCTATAGTGCTTCTCCACTGCATGAGCAGAGGCCCTGCTCCAGCCTTTTGTTTGGAAACATGCAGTACAGTGGAAAAGGAGGAGCAAGGCTTGGGCTGGGCCCTTTTGGTCAGCATAAAATAAGAGTATTTACGAGCATACGAAGTTCTCGTGTTTCTGCTAAGTTGTCATAATATTGGCCATGGTGAAGTGATGACTCAGAGCAACAGCTATCACTTGTATATTGCTTTTGGTTTACCAAAACAACAGCAAACCCAAAAATATTTTGCAAAATTTTAAGGAATACTGGAGGCCAGTGGTGGCTAATTAAGAGCTTGAAGACCAGTTCTGGTTTCCAAAATGGCTGTGTGCAGCCATCTGGCAGACCAACTGATTGAGGTGTTTGCAGGGGCAGGGATTGAATTCTATTTCCAGTCCATCGTGATTTGCTACATCAGCTGTAGTAAAGGGCAGGAACAGCTGCATTGGCCTGGCCCCCCACATAGCTCACCCAGAAGAACAGCAGCCCCAAGCCTGCATTGTGGATACTGGCCCCCATATTCAAATGATGCTTCCTCTGAAAATAGGAAAATGGAGCCTGAACTCAACTACTTTTATTTTACCTTTTTGACTATAGAACAGGCAACAGATTGCCACATAGTAATTGCTCTGAATGAACAAAACCTAAATGTTTCATTTGCTTCTCTTGTTTAAAGCTATTCAAATATATTAACCACTACATTTGACAACAGTCATCAACAGAAGAATGTCTGTTGTTGTCACTCTGTCTGTAAACATAGCTTCATGTTTGCAACTGATCTCTGTTAGCTAAGGACTGATACGGCCTACAAGTGTAGGCAGTTAGTAATGGCTTGTCAGCAGCACATAAAAAAAAGAAAGACTTAAATGGAAAATAATACTAAGACTGTTCAGAGATAGCAAGATGTAAAGTCAGCTGATTCTTAGTAGAAGTAGAACATAAGCTTTTGTATTTTGTGCAAGAGAAGAATTTGGATTTATGTCGTTGTTGTTGCTTCATTTTCTTTTTTAGACTGGCAAAAGAGAAAAAGATGTAGTTACACCTTTAAAATTTGCTTGTATGTGCCCGGTTTCATGTTAATGGGACTCTGATTAGGCCGTGCCTAAATTTTAAGAAGGCAGCATTTCTTGGAGAAAGACTTGGTTCAGTGCATGTGCACAGCTCACACAGTTTGAGAGCTGAGTGAGTTGTCCCAGGCTTCTCTCCACCAGACTTGGAAGGGCACGGGGCTGCTGCAAGTGTTCTAACTGGGCTCCTGCTCCCTCCACTTGACGCCGAGTAAGAGGCAAAGGCTTGCACATGGAACTCCTTCCCTTGCTCATGGACCACAGAGGGGAGCTGAAGTCACTCTGGGCTGCCGGCTCTTTGCTGTGCCCCACTCCTGAGTGAAGGGCTGGCCTGCCTGAGGGTGCAGAGGAGCTGTGCTTCCTGCTCAGCAGCACCCCTGACGTGGCTGCTCTCACCTCAGCAGGGAGAGCAGTGAGGATGACAGGCTGCTCTAGGCACTGAGACAGAAACGGTCAAATCCTGGCCAAACTCCTGTTGCTCGTGAGGAATTTGCAAAACTGAGTAATGCTCTACGTGTTGTTTTCTGCTGTTGCTTAAGAACTGAAACTGCTTGGCTAGAGGAGGAATATTGGCATGTTTTTTCATGAAATACTCTTACAGAAAGAATACCACATGCCGTAAGTTGCAGAAGTGAGATTATCAGACTTCAGCAAAGCATCCCAACACCACTATTTCAGTAACCTTGGAACTGTTTTATACATTTTAAAGAGATTTGCTGAAAATTTTCTCTAGATCTTGCAGTTTTACCATATGAGATATAATCCACTGCTAAACTACTTGGACTTCCTTCTATAAGGAAGGCAGTATTTGTGTGCTGTGATGTGCAATCTTTTATACATTTAGTAGGAATTGGTAGATATACTCCACCAAGCTCACTATTTCTAAAGTGCTTCATTAGTGTTGGGGCTTACACCCTGGAATCAGGGCTGCAGAGCAAATGGATCTTGTCCGACTTCTCCGGATATCACTGTAGTGCATTCACAGGTCCAACTGCAGCACCAGTGCCTCCACTTTCTTTGCATGCACTTGGTTTTACAGGAAACATTAGAATGATTATGTAAAATCTTGGATGAGGCCAAGACAGCCTTAGAAAGACTTTAATTTTTCTGAAGAATATTTTTAACACACAAGGAGCTGATGGGACTGTAAATTCCCAATAGCTCAAATTATATATATGGAAATTAGTACCTTCAATTACACTCCTAGTCACAGAAAAGGTGATTCTTTTTTTAGTAGATGAGCTAAAGCTGCCTTAAGAGAACACCCTGTTAAAAAAAAAAAAGCAAAACCATGCTTTTTTTTCATTCTCTGTATCTGTTATATTGTCTACAGATATTAAGACTGCCAAAGAATCCAGTGTTTGAGTACAAATAAATTATTGTCTCTAAATTGGGAGTATCAGCTATACAAATGATGGTTATGCATCTGATTTTCAAAACCATTTAAAATAATCAATTTTAATTAAGATTAAGGGGGAATTAATAACCTAATCTTCCTTAAATTTGTTTCAAGATGCTTGTTCACTAAGACATTTATTTCCTTTAAGGGATTACAACAGGTTTAATTTAATCCATTTTATTTTATTGTTACTGACAACATATTTGTCAAGAACACTTTTTATGGCATTTGTGTCAAAAATCTTCATTAATACATATGATTATGTAGATACATATCTAAGACAGAATAAAGGAAAAACAGCAAATAAGCAATAAGCGAAATGTCCAAGATTAAAAGTAACCTACATGTGAGTATGAAACTTTGCTTATCCATTATGTAGGTTGGAATAAAAAAGAAAGTTGGGAAAAAGTTGGGGCACACTCTGCCTTTGCAATCGAAACCACTGTGTTCTACAATTATTTGTTCCCCCTCTCACAGCTGTTGGTGACAGCTACTGGTCATCTTATGACTCAATCTGCCATGAAATTAAAGAAATTGGGGTTTGGTTGCAGGGAGCCCTAAGCTATAAACATATTCATTGCTTCAGTAGGTGAACTTACAGGTTAAGAATTCCAGAATTACAAAGGGAGTTAAACTCTTCACAGAAATATTCGGTATTTCTAAGTTTAACTTTTAATGTGGACTGTATAAGTTAGTGAAAGATCTGTTTATAGATAAGTTACCAAAATTGTTATAATTTCCTGACAGGAAAAATTTTCTTTCTATAGTCTTTAACCAACCGGGAAAGCACTGATAGTTCCAAGACAGTATGCTGGGGAAAAAAAAAAAAA
>WEIU01021319.1:70369-84080 GCA_013389925.1 Aegithalos caudatus
GGCGCTGCCGAGGCCGCGCGGGCTGTGCGGTGGGAGAGGTCGTGGGAAGCGTAAAGCGGGGAGTGAGAGAACGGAGGTCGGGATGCTAATCGTGGGAAACAGTCCCAGCTCTGAAGGAATGGCTCGTCGCGGGGCGTGAGAGGTCTGTTAACACTGACATACTCTTAGGCTAAATTCCATCACCTCGCCCCAGCCTCCCCAGCTGTCTGAATTAAAGAGGAAAACGCGAGGCTGAACAAAACCCCAAACATTTAAAGTAATGCTCTCCTATACAACAGGGAAGGAAGGATGTGAGTAGCGAGAGTCCAAAGAGAAAGTCTCTCAATGCAGTTGAAGTAACGTGTAGCTCTGTAGAGCGAGCACTAAGCTACACGCTCCTGCGAGCTATTGAAAGTCATTAGACATCATTAACATCATTAGACACCGTGAACACGGCCCTGCATGCCCGAGGTTGCAGGGAGGCTGCAGCGCCCTGATCCAGGCAGCCCTGCTGCTGACATGGAACTGGTGAAATGATTCCGTAAAAAACCGGGCAGTCACCGTAGCAGTGCTGGTTGGACTGTGGGTTTCCAGGTAAGCGAGGATCAGAGCTGGGGGGGATGTGTGCGTGTGGGGGTGTGTGTGTCTGTAGTTAGGGGAGTTTTGTTGGTTGGTGATGCCTGTCTCCGTTTCGCCTCTAGAACAAAATCAGCATCTTTTTAGGAGACTTGGATACAGGTGGATGTTCGTCCTCAGCTGGGGAAAGTGGCTGGAAACAAAACGGAGGCTTCAGAGAGCCTTTACAGAGTGGGGTGAAACTGAACATAAGGAAGATATGAACATATTTCTGTAATGTCCTGTTGGTTAGTACCAGAATATATTAGCACTTTAAAGTCCCAGTAGAAATCTATGGAGTAAGAAAACAGGGAGAATTCTTATTACAGTTCATAATTTATCTTGCTGGTTTTGATTTTGCCTGGGTACCAGCAACTGCCCCTAATGCTTTGGAGATTTTTTTGTTACGCCACTAGCTTGTCTTTCAAATTTAGCTGACTGAAGTGGAATAGAATAATCTCATATGTAATGGGGTACACTTGTCTGGCAGTGGATTTCAAAAGATCAGCAGAAGTTTAAAGAATATTCCTAGATTGTAATAGTTCTCTTTGGTAGTAGAAAAAAATTGTATTTTGTATTCATGGGTCAGTAAAACTTCTTGTGAACTCTTTGTTGACTTCAGAGTAACATTAATATAAAAACTAACAGTAGCTCCTACTCTCAGCTGTGTCCACATAGAGCTGGCTTCTCTATTTATGATTAGCAGTGTCATCTCTGAGGCATAAGTAGTCAAATTTGTTTTTGGATGCATCAATCTCTGATCTTGACATTAACTTTTAATATTACTTATTTTCATTTGTGATTGTTGTCCTGGTGTTCTGTTGATGTCAGAAAAGGTACTCTTATAATTTAATAAACCTACTGACCATTACACTAAAGTTTCAGGTGAATATTTAAATCTTATTTTTACAAGTGATTCAAAAAAAGAGGGATTTTAGTTGGCTAAGGAGTTTTGTTGCCCTTTAACAGGTCAAATAGTATTTATATATGTTTTGGGAAAAATTTTCAAATAAAACTAATATTTCTTCCATAACTCTATCATAAAAGTCACACAGAAGAATAGTTACATTCTGAATGGACTTTCCAGTGTTTTAATGAAAAATATTTAATGTTAACACATTGAAAAGTTTGATCTCCGTGTATCTTGGTAGTGCTCCCTTGGGATACGCAGAGCAGGTTTTCATTTTACAGTATGAAATGCAAATGGAATGTAAAACATTCCTAAAATTCTCCATTTATATGTGTGTGCCAGGTAGGGCATTTTGATTTCATAGCATTTCAGACATGCTTTTACAAATGCAAGAAGCAAGACAGGTGAAATAGAAGGCAGTAGAGAATCATTACAGACATGAATAAATGGACTATTTGAGGTACGTGTAGGTTGAGATGAAAAAGAAAAAAGTGTTGGCTCTGGAAAATTATTTGCTCTGGAATTTTTCTGTATAACTTTCCAATGAGATATCTAGCTTATGGTTTAGCACACAGAAAAAAAAAAAAAATGACCAAACATCAAATGATAATTTCTAGAATGTTGACACAAGGAATCTAGTTTAGTATTTTACTGGGGATACCAAATTATCTGGAACTGCAAAAACTGGCAACCTATGTACATGGCAAGTAGAAATTTAAAATACTCTCTTCTGTCCTTAGGAAGATAAATTTTGAAATAATTAGTTGAATAATAAGACTTGTACTAAACCCACTTGGGTTTGTATGCCTCTCAGCATGGCAGTAGCAGTCTGATACACTTAGCAAACCGTCTGTCAGATGATGTCTTTGAACTAAAACCAGCTGTCTCCAATAAAGAAACAGAAAAAACACAGGCAAGTTCCTGTGGGGCACTTCACTGGGAGGTAGAGTTGACATCATTTATTTCCTATACTCAGGAAATAACCCTATCAATAGCTGCTGTTGTGAAATGTTTTTGATGTCTGACAGTTGGTTTCTAATACCACATCACATGAGCAAGTCAGATGTAATCTCAGACATTGTCAATGAGGAAAAGGAATCAATTATGGAATAGTGGCTGCTTGCTGGAAGAAAAGAATTGTAAGTATGCTTTCTGTAGACTGGATATGCCAGAAACTATCTACAGTTACATCTGGGTTTTCAGATACCAAACCAAAGCAGATAACTGTATCTAACCACTGTGAATTTCAGCTTGCCATTCCAAATGAGCGAATATCCCTTATTTTAAGGCAAATTAGTGTCATAAACCAACCCACCATAAACTATGATCTTAAGATTTCAAGGCACAAAACATTGCATCTAGATTTACAACTGCTGAGAGTGATCAAATAATCAGAATAATACTTATGTATGTTTCTATCACCATTATGCTGATGAATTAATTTCTTGACATCCGTGGCATATCATGGGAAACATCAGAGATGAATCAGTTTTGTTCTGTACATTGAAAATTCTCAGCCCTCAAAGTCTATTAGGAATTTTGACTATTTGCATAGACAACACCTTTCCTGATAGAAGCAGTGGCCGTGCTGCAAGGTAAAAATTTTACTTCCAAGCTTCATCTGTCATGTACCAAATTACAGTCTTGTTCACAGTATGTTTGTCTTCACAGTAAGGTTGTTGCTGCTCTTTGTGTAATTTGATGTGCAGGGAAGTTGTAGATTTGTGATAAAAGTGTCCTAAGTGTAATTAAATGAGCTAGAGCATGGGTGTACAACTTGCATTACTTAATTTTGTGATAAAGACCCTATTTTCCAGAAGGGATTACTTCCCAATATTTTGGGTGAATGAGCCGATGTGTTCTAAATGGCCATTGCTGTTTGCCTAGTGAATGTGGGTCAGACCTTTGTTTTGCCATTTGGATCACACCCATCTTATATATTGATATTCCTAACATAAAGTATTTGAGGGCAAAGGTCATCATAAATTTTTTAAAGCTGAAAATTAAAGTTTGGAGCAGTAGATGGAGTGTTTAGAAGCTAAATCCTAACTTAGAGTGTTGTAATATTTTAGGCTGTCTTACAAAATTTCTGTCAGTAATATTCTTTAAGGTGCATTTTGCTTCCACAAGTTTAAAGAAAGGGGTTTTAAGAAGTGTGATTTTTTTAATGTAGTGATTGTTAAGTGTCACTAGCACAATTATTCCCTCATGACTTGAAGTCAGAAATGGACAGTAGTAGTTCAAAACACTACTTGAGCACATATTGGGAAAAATGGAACAAACCTCATTATGTGGTACAGAATTTGAGAATAACCATGTGGTGAAGACAGAGATTTTCACCAGATTCAAAATTCAGTTGGCAAAAATTGTCAAAACTCAAATTCAACTGGCAAATTAATCCAAATTTTTCAGAATATTTTTCATTCATATTTTGCATATTTTTTCTCAATGAAATGAACCAGTATATTCATATAGTAACATCTTGGCTAATCTAAATAGTTTCTGTCAGCATTAAACCTCATTATAATATATTAGCAGTTACTTGTGCTATTGCGATTAAATCTTATTTTTGCAATTAAATCTTATTATTTGAAAGAATTTAAGAACACACTATCTAATTTTAAAATGTGAACTCTAAATCTAAACTATAACTGAAGAAAAAAAACTCTCATATTTTCTGCTTGTTATTCCATTATTTTTACTTGTTTTACTCAGAACTTTTTAGTAATTTTAAAGTAGTGTAAATTATTGAGTGAATTTAATTACTATTCAAAAAAAATTCTTTTCACATAAACAGCATTATAGGTACTTCACTGTTGTCTCCTAAATGGTGTTCCTTGTGCATTCATTTGCTTATAAAGCCTTATCCTGAAACTGAGAACTCTCTTGCTGTGATTTAAATATGAGTTTGGTCAGGTGCAGCTGTGTTGTGAAGTCTGACAAACAACCCAGAAAGCAAAGTCCTCACTCTGCACAGAACCTCGGCAACACAGCCTTGCCCTTGGGGTGTGCCAGGTCCCTGCTGGTATGCCTGGGAATTCCATCCAGGCCCCAGGGAGTCCTTCGGGGTGACCCTGAGCGGCTGCATTCCCTGTGAAAGGCACAGGATGGACAGCAGGCTCAAGCCGGGAGGGAGTGGGAGGGATCCTCTGGTGCTCCTGCCTCCTTGATCTGGACAGACATATCCTGCAGTAGTGTTGGCACCAGAGAATATAATATTACTTAAACCTGAAATATTATGACAAAATTTTACTAGATCTTAAATTTTAAAAGTTAATAAACAAACAAAAAAATAATATAGAACTATAAACTTAATCTGTAACTGAAATGGATGAAAAATGCCTTCTAATTTACTTTTTTTCTCTTGTAGATGACAGTCATGTCCCATTCAAAGGATCTCAAGGATGACTTCCACAGTGACACTGTACTTTCCATTTTAAATGAACAGCGCATTCGGGGTATTTTATGCGATGTCACCATCATTGTGGAAGACACCAAATTTAAAGCCCATAGTAATGTGCTGGCAGCTTCAAGCCTTTACTTTAAAAACATTTTTTGGAGTCGTACTATCTGTATTTCAGGTCATGTACTGGAGTTAGATGATCTCAAAGCTGAGGTGTTCACAGAGATACTAAATTATATCTACAGTTCCACAGTAGTTGTTAAGAGGCAGGAAACTGTAACGGACCTTGCAGCTGCAGGGAAGAAACTGGGAATATCATTTCTAGAAGATCTTACAGATGTAAATTTTTCAAGTTCCCCCTGTCCCTATTCATACTGTGTTAATGAAAAAGGGACCGTCAAAGAGGAAAAACATGAAAAGCGACATGAAGATTCCGCTGTGACAAACGGACCGCGAATTACAAATGCATTCTCAATTTTTGAAACAGAAAACAATTTGTTTTCTCCCCTTGATTTGAGGGCCAGCTTTAAAAAGGTATCTGAGACAATACAAGCTCCCAACATCGGCCTTGACAGAAGCGATGCGTGCAAAGATGCTGAGCCAGCCAGTACCTTGGCTGAGCACTCCTATGCAGTTTCTTCTGGGGGAGATACTTCACAAGGAGCACCTTTTGTTGAGCAGGACAGCAGCCCTTCATACCAGGTGGGTGAGGACCGCTACGAAAACCACCAAGCCACCCCAGTCATTCAGCAGGGGAAACAAGCCGGTAGTACTCCTAAGTCAGCCTTTAAGCCCCAGGGTACTGGTTTGGCTGTAGCAAAAGCAGCAGCCTCTACTGTAACCACTGCAGAAGCCCAGCATGAAGCAGTTACTGATCAGACAATTACTTCCTTTCCAAAATCTCAAAATAAAGCAGGAGATTTGCGTGTATCCAGAGAAGAGGAAAACACTTCTGCTAATGTCTCTGCATCTGGGGCGACTGCCACTCCACCTGTTTACAGCTGTAACTGTTGTGGAAAATCATTCGGTGACCGGGTGTTACTCACTGCTCACCTTCAGCTCCATTCAGAGCATCAGGAAACTTTCATATGCAAATACTGCAGCAAACAATTTGCAAATCTAAATATACTGGAAAGTCATGAACAAGTCTGCATGAGATCAAGTAACTTATCAGCTCACAACGGAAATGAACAAAATTTTGCAGATAACTGTGCTGCTACAGAGGGACAGAATGGGAGTTCCTATGCGAACACAGAGCCTCTGTTGTCTGAAAACAGCATCACTGATCGTTCCAATGCAAACTGCACTTTACCAGAAACAGATCATTTGGTTAAAGTCGTTGATGGGCAGATACTGTACACTTGTGTTGTTTGCAAGCGTAGTTACGTCACCTTGTCCAGCCTTCGAAGACATGCAAATGTGCATTCCTGGAGAAGAACGTACCCTTGTCACTACTGCAATAAAGTCTTTGCGTTAGCAGAGTACCGCACCAGACATGAGATCTGGCACACTGGAGAGAGGCGCTACCAGTGCATTTTCTGTCTGGAGACCTTCATGACTTACTATATACTGAAAAATCACCAGAAGTCTTTCCATGCAATTGACCATCGCCTGTCAGTAAATAAAAAGACGGCCAATGGTGGTTTAAAACCAAGTATGTACCCATACAAACTGTATCGACTCTTACCTATGAAATGCAGGCGACTGCCTTATAAATCATACCGAAATTCCTCATATGAAAATGTTCCAACAAGTACCCAGGCTAATGAAAATGCTTCTACTAACTGTTTCATTCCAAGTTCTCTTAGCTCTGAGCTACCACCGCTGAATTTTCAACATAGTATAATGTCAAACAACAGAACCCTGGCCTTGGATACATCTTCACGTAATGATACAGCATCTTCCACAAATACTCAGAATCCTTCCTCTTGGGGAGTAGGTATCTTAAATTCTGACCTGCGGAGGGACTTTTTCCCAGCTGAAAAAAGAGTTTCCACTACTGCAAATAACTCGGGTTCGCAGGAGTGTGATTCTTCAGTTGTGTCTTTAGCTAATGTGAATGAAAATTCAACCTCTGTCATCAGTTACAGCAGTTCTGCACCCTCTGTTATAATGCACAGTAGCAGAGTTTCATCAGTAATAATGCACAGTAAAACAGTCACTTCCATAGAAAGCAGTAAGACAGAGTCTTCAAATAACCTTTCCAGTCAGCCAGTAAGTGATGACTGTAAGTATGGGTCGGATAATTACGGGAAGTGCATTACAAAATCAAAAACTATTAAGGAGAAAAAGAAAACACTGCTGTACAACAGAGCAGAAGCAACTGAGGATATGCAGCACGTGACAGGATCTGGAGGTTCATGTAGCAAAACTACAAATACTGTCCAAGAGTCCAGTAAAACTGAAACATACATTGCAAAGCCTGCCTTACCTGGAACATCTGCTGACAGCAATGTTGCACCTCTTTGTCAGATAACAGTAAAAATTGGTAATGAAGCCATTGTAAAAAGACATATATTAGGATCTAAGCTGTTTTGTAAAAGGGGCCGAAAATCCAAACATGAGTCCAAACAGGACAATCTCATTGAAGAACCAGAAGTGGAGGTAAAAGAAAAAAGTCCATCTAGACTCTATAGCTCAGAATGCCTGGAGCTGACAGAAATGTGTGATGATGTTAGTGACCAGGACTCCAGTGATAAACCCTGGAGACCTTATTATAATTACAAACCAAAAAAGAAATCCAAACAGCTAAGAAAAATTAAAAAGACCAAGTGGAGGAAAAAGCACAGAAGCAAGAACACCGGTATGGAAAGCCACAACACATGCAGTCGAGAGTATGAGCTCAGGAATGCTCCCGAGGAAAAGGCGGTCAGCCAGGAGGAGAACACAGAAATGCCTAATCTTCATTGTGAGCTCTGTGAAAGAGACCAGTCTTCCACAGCAGGAGCTCAAGAACATGTACACTTGCATGTAGCTGCTTCTAAGCCTTACACTTGTGAGTTATGCCAAAAACAATTTCAAAGTCCATCCACTTTAAAAATGCATATGAGGTGTCACACTGGGGAGAAGCCCTACACTTGCAAAACCTGTGGTAAATGTTTCTCAGTTCCTGGAAATCTACAGAAACATGAACGTATCCACCTGGGTGTCAAAGATTTTGTCTGCCAATACTGTAATAAAGCATTCACTTTAAATGAAACACTCAAAATACATGAAAGAATTCATACTGGAGAAAAACGCTACCACTGTCAGTTCTGCTTTCAGAGCTTCTTGTATCTTTCTACCAAAAGGAACCATGAGCAAAGGCACGTACGTGAGCATAATGGAAAAGGATATGCTTGTTTTCAGTGCCCCAAAATTTGCAAGACTGCAGCTGCCCTGGGAATGCACCAGAAGAAACATCTATTCAAAAGTCCAGGCACACAAGATAGAAAAGAACAGTTTTGCAATGAAAGCACTAAACTTTTGGAAAATCCACATTTCCTTGGCTCAGAAGGAGGCGAAGGGAAAAATACACAAAGTATAACTCCAGAAGTTATACTCTGAGTGACAATTGTGCAAAAGAGAAGAAAATTCCAAAACTATATTTTGGAGAAGATAAAGATATATTGAATGGGGAAACGTATCAGTAAGGTCAAATTTCTTCATCTAAATGTGTGTCAATATATGCAAAAGAAAAAAAAAAAAACCCACAGAAAAACTAGTATTTGCAATAATAAAATTTAATTTGGAACACCCAAAATACTTTTGCCACAACAGACTCTAACATAGAGAGAAAGAAAAATGACCAACCCAAACCCTTCTACTTAGCATTACAAGAAACTAGTCAGTGAACTATTTTGCAGTTCTGGTTTTGAGTCAGAATCGTTCAAAGTAAAAAATAAGTTGGTTCATGGTGTATTCTGTAGAAGGAATTTTTCTGCAGAAATCATATATTGCTTTTTTTTAAACAAAAGTAATGTGTCTTTAAAGGAAATAATTGTAATCTTGTGTATTCTAAAGTGAAGGTGGGAAGTGTTTCATAGGCTTGGGTGTGCCGAAGTACATTTGAGTTCTGCCATGCTTTTCTGTAACTCAGCCTTTACAAAACATATTCAGGAGTTTAAACTACTCTTTTTCTTTCCATATTCAGTTTTGTAGTTACCATAATAACTGTTAAGTCTGAGTGCTGGTGTGAGAAGTATTCCAGATTTATATATCTCTGAGACATTTAATAAAGGTTCAGTAGAACTTGCTATAGCTAGTCTTCCAAACTGCATAAATCCCCATGTCAGTGGCCTGGTGAGCTCTTTAGGTGTTCTCATGAAACAGAAATCCTGTAGAGAAATGTCCACCTCCTGGTCAGTCTGCAACTCTTGTCTTTTAGAAATACAGTTCTCAACAGGACAGGACATGTAGACAGAGTTTTCCTTCTCATCCTGGAAGAATGCTTGGACACAAACAATAAAGCAACTCCCCGTAAATACTTTGGTTTTGAGAGGAATAGGTAAATGAGGCTCCTGCTTCCATATATATCTCTGAGGCTATCCCTGTGTATAAACACGTGTAGGGCCAGTTTGTGGGGTTCCCTGTCATCTCCATGCCTTAAATGCAACATTTAACCTTCAGATGTCCCTTCTCAGTGATCCCACCAACCATTCCAGCAGTGTCTGGCCACAGCAGAGAGGGGCCAGGAGCGGGCTGCTGGAGGGAGGAGTGTTGCCCTTCCTGCCTCCCTCATCCTGCTACAGTGAAGGATTATGGTTCACTAAGAACTGGGGGAACAGGATTCTGAAAGACAGCACCAGAATATTCCAGTTAATATCATTGTGTGGAAGTGTGATTAATTTTAACTGAGATGCTTAAAAAAATCCAAGCAGGTGTATGTCTGCAAGTTACATTTTATATGATAGGGCTCTGTTGTACCGTATCTGCATTTCCAGTATGTTCAATATGTTTCCAATATGTATGTTCATCCCTGTGAAGTGTTAAAAAATTAAGTCACAACAAGGGTTAGTGGTTCTCGGTTTCATTCTCCGTTGGTTCACAGTTTGTTACTTAACTTCGTCTTCTTGAATATTTTAAAAGAAACTATAGCTTGGGTACAATAAAAATACAACTGAAATGGTAATACAGTATTGATTGAAGTAATAATACAGTCCACTTACTTATTCTATCACTGGTGAATGCTATGAACCCTTTGAGAAATTCTGGTTTCATGGTAGCTTTGGTTCCATTCGAAAAAAACGGATAATAGAATAATAAACACAGGAAAGTTTCAAAGAAAGTACACAAAGATATCTTCTAAGTGGACTTGTATGGTGATAAATATAGACCAAAGCAAATAAGGTAGAATATTTATAAATACAAAGATAATTTTACAAATATTTTATATAACTGTATAGTTCATAAGAAGAATATTGTTAGCTTGTGTTAGGTTTGGGGGGGGTTTGTATATTTTGATAAAAACACGACTTTGTAACTCTGTATATTCTCTACAGTTTATATAGCAAAGCAGTTTTAAGATGGCAATGTCATGTTTATAGTTCAATTGTGGCACTTTTACTACACGTAACATGTTGCAGTAATGAATCAAGTATTAATGACCAAATTAGAATTAAAGTAAGTGTAAGAGAAGGTAAATACTATACATTGTCAAAGACTGTAATTTGCTACATAATTGCATCTGTATTTTTGTTTAGAAGAAAATATTAAATGCAGATGTTGATTGATAAAGAGTCTAATTTTATTTTTAGAAAGAGTGATTATAACTCTGTTTTTGCTTAATTAAAATAACATATTCCTATTTTTCTGTAAGTCTCTCCATTTTTTAAATTGTTTTAATACTTATCTATATGATCCACAGATACACATCATCTACTAGTTATTTCAGTGGAAGATTGAGCAACACAGTTACCAAGTAGTCCCTTCATTAAGGTCAGAACAGTGAATTGAAAACATGCCAGAGCTCAAGGGAAGTGATGGTATCTCCTGGCATCATACAGGGTGAATGCAATACAGGACTGAATCTACCTGCTCAGTGTTTCTGAGGGCTGGAAACACTGCTGAACTGTGTTTAATACTTTGCAGCATCTTAAATGTGTTCATGAGGACCTAAAACTTGAAAAATTCTTTTCAATTCTGCTAAGAACCTTGTAGTATAGATTGTGTATTTTACACATTCTACTTTGTTGGGTTTCTGTCAAGAAACATAGTTCAAAATGCAAATATCTAATTGCATATGAAAATATGGAGATACATACAAAATAGAAGACCATGCATATTCAAAGTACTTTCCCCTTCAGCTAGGTGTCACTCGTCTGTAACCTGCACTAAAAAGCAAACTTAAGCTAAATTATGCAAGTCATTTTGGGATGGTTGTCAGGAGAGAGATACAACTAAAAAAAAAGTTAGAAGTCTGCTAATTGTATTAAATACTTTTTTTCCTCTATTTGAAATGCTAATTAAAAAGACAAGGGGATCATCATGAAGTTTGTGCATCTAAACAAAATGTTAGTCAGTCCTCCTTTATCATACACCCAAAGTTAGAACAAATGTAATAAAAGATATTACTGTCGACTGTGGAATGAGATTGCATGACAGTTAAACGACAGGCAGAAGCATTTGAAATAAGCCACTATGCATTGTCATTACTATTATTCCTTTTAATCTTCCTTAATACTGCAGCTATCACTGACAGTTCAGCACCTTGGCTGTGAGGTTCTCTCACAAGAAGCAAAAATCCCCCAAAGTACATCCACATTTTTAAATCAATCTTTCCCATAACTTTGCAACTCAGCACACCAGTGTTTGTTTTAACCATGTCCTTAGCTGTGCAGACTTACCTGTCATACAGATACTCCTAAAATGTAACTTTAAAAGAGGCCAAAAATTAATGTTGTGCAATTGAAATGGTATTCTGGATATCATATGTTAGCCTAAAGCAAAACTCTTTTTAAAATAAAACTGTGTCAGGAATCAGACAGTGGCAAAACTTGAATTGATAATGCAGGTCAGTGCTTTAAAGAAAGCTGATGCTAAGTTAAAACAGTAAACCCCAACTGTAGTCTTAACTTTTGAGAGAATATGGAGGCAGTAGAGTCACTGTACCTTCCAAAGTGTGTCAATGCACAGTTCAAGCACACACTCCCCTTCTCAGGTGCTGCCCTGCTGCTTTCCCAGATCAAAGCCCTGACTCTGCCCAGGTGAGCCTCAGTTCACCAGCCACCAGCCAGACAGGGCAGCCAGCTTAGACAGCCAACTGTAGATCATCAAATCCTCAATTTGTACTGTAGAGGAACCTCTCATTTCTAACAAGTTAAAATTCAGCTTATGCAAACTCATGTCTTTGTCAGGTTTAGGTTTTGCATTCACACAAGTCCACCTGTTACTGGTGTGATGAAGTTTATTCACCACCACTACCCTGCTTGCCTTTAAACACACACCTGTCCTTCCCCAGCCACAGTATGGAGTATGGGGATGAGGAAGGAATAATGTCACCACTGCTGAAGAAGCAGTGGGAGAGAAGTTGGATTCAGGAAAAGCCATCAAGAAATGATGAGAGATTATATGGCTCTATAGCATATCATAGCAATAATAGCAAGATTTGTGCAGGAGAAATAAAAAATGGCCAGAGCACCACAGCAGGAGACTTCAGTTAGAGACAATGGCAGATGGTGGCTTGCAGCTTTCCAAACTTCCCCTTAACAGCAGGACAGACTGAAGAGGGTCTTTACCTGTGAAGAACCCGACTCCTGTACTCCTTCCTGAAACAGCTTTAGCCAGCTGAACTACCTGTGTATTAGGATATGTCACTCACTAAAGGCTTTCACTAAACTCTGTGCCTACAGGGTCTGGGAACAGATGTACCCTCGGTTTGACCTGGAGTGACACCGAAGTGGAGGTGTCACCTTGCAGCCACCAGCTGGGTGCATTGTCAGACCATCAGTGCAGGACCGGAGTGAAGTCCGGGTGTAAGCCAGATCCCAGAGTTTCACATTAAGATCGGTGTCTTCAAGAATCCATGGTAGAAAATGTGACGTAAAGGCCCTTCAGTTCTTGATGAAGGCGAGCTGCGGCATCCTGCAAACGCCTCTGGGTGCTGGGCGACTCCTGAGGGAAATACTGCCTGTGGCATTCCGCAGGCAGCGCGACACTGCTCCTGGGGCAGTGCTGGCAGCCGAGCCATTTCCTACTTGTTTCACGGCATTTCGCACACAGCCGAATAGCTGAATGTGCGCTGGTGACAGCAGAGGAGATCCAATGGAGCCCGTGCCGTGCTTTGCACAGGGACGGGCGCTTGGCTCACCACAGAGCAAAATGGCGGAACCTGCCACTCGTTGCATTTAATGTGACCACCTGCCATTTAATGTCACCAATCTCAGCATAAAGAACACAGCGTTCAACGCGCCGGGCTGCCGAGCCCTCTGCCCCGCTGGGAGGCACAGAACCACAGAACCAATTAGGCCGGAAAAGACTTCTGAGATCATCGAGTCCAACCTATGACCCAACCTCGTCAGCCAGACCCTGGCCCTGAATGCCACGTCCAGTCTTTTTTTAAACACTTCCAGGGACGGTGACTCCCACCTCCTCCCTTGGCAGCTCATTCCACTGTCCCATCAGCCTTTCCGTGAAGAATTTCATACTAACGTCTAACCTAAACCTCCCCTGGTGCAACTTAGGGCTATGTTCTGTCTTCCCGACTATAAGGCAGGGTAAGGGGCAGTCAGGGCGAACTCCGGAAGCGGCCGAACCCGCAGCGGCGCCCAGCGCAGCGATGTCCCACGGCCGGCGGGAGCCTGGGGCGGCGGACCCCGGGAGCAGCC
>WEIU01021320.1:1491-22156 GCA_013389925.1 Aegithalos caudatus
AAAAAAAAAAAGTGGCTCAGCAGAAATATGGGTTTGGAGTTTTCCAAGGACAGTTATTGTTGCCAGCCCTCACTGAAGAGAGGAGATCACGAACCCGGGCCGACCTTTTGTCCTTTTATATCTGATCCATAAGGTTAGAAGGGCTGTCCTCCCACCCTACAACGCTCACACTCGTCCTGCAACGCCCGAGACTGCGAGGGGCTTGGCCTAACCCCTGTTACCCAACACACCTGGAGCGGCCGGAGCAGAGCGCCTCGCTTCCCCAGGTACTGGCCTGCGCTGCTCCTAGGGCTGTCTCCTCTCCCCGTATTTGAGGGGGTTGGAGGGACACAGGTTGCAGGGAGCACCCAAAGACCCTCACCACCTTTACAGTTATCTGCCTTTCCTCATATTTGTGTAAAACACATAGACACCAAACACGGGAGAGGGGGAGCGCTCTACAAATTCTACCAATTCAATCCGGTTTGGTAGCATAAGGGGGAAGGGGGGGAGGGAGGAGGGAAGATGCGGCGGAGGTTGTTACTGATTTGGAAATAGCCGGCGCTGCTCTGCAGCACTACCATCTAATTTTCCTCCGATGTCTGTCGTTTTAAATTCAAAGTAGAGAAGATCTATCAGCAATCCTGGCCCAGTGTGCTCCCAGAGAAAAAGTCACCTCTGAGATGGGGATGCTAATTAGACCGCAGCAATTTAAAAGGTGTTAGGCGAGCAGTGCTGTAAAGTTGAGAGCACTTAGGTAGCATACTCTAATATCGTCAGTGATCTTTTAGAGAGCTGTGCACGGAAAGCCATCGGAAAAAGAGGTTTGAAAGAGGAGCTGGTCCACACGGAGGAAGTGCATTGTCCCCTCAGACAATGATTTTGCAGCTAGACATGAAGACGGGAGATGCTGACCGTCCTGTCAGCACCCCGTCCCCGTGTCCTGTCTAGTCAGTACAGAGGGAAGCCAGAGCCGAGGTGGCGCAGCTGACAAAAGCAGCGGGTTTTATTTTTGAGAGTATGAGAGGGCAGGAAATGCTAGGAGACTTCTCTTTTTCAGCCAATATTCGTAACTGTTTTTCTTTCCCCTCACCTACCAGTAACTTCTGTTTCAGATGTGCTGCCAGTTGCCAGGCGTGCTTGTCGGTGTATTCCCAGGGGTCCTTCTCTGGTGTATTCCGCAGAGAGAGTCACTGCCAGCACCATGGCTGGGTGAAATGCTTTTCTAAAAGACCTGCACGGAGCTTTTCTGTCTGGCACTCAGAGGGCTGCTCCCCTTGCTGGCCCTTAGGACATTTTTCTCTAGTCCACAACCAAACTGCCTGGTTTTGGATATAAACCTGTGTCGAAGCAGAAGGCTAACTTACTTTATCAACACAATGAGTAGTCCAAACCTATTTCATCAGCCTAATGTGGAAGGTCTCAGGGCTGCAATGAACACTTCAGCCTCCCCTTTCACTCACTTTCACTAATCTCGAATGTGGTTACTTTGATAGTTAAAAAGACATGGTTTTAAAACTCAACTTTGCAGAACCTTCTGCCTAGTCAAATGCTTGCATACACAGCTGAAAATAAGCCAGGATCCAAGGAAGGCCAAGCCACACCAAGTGCTGCCTTCTACCTCTTCCTGAGAGCTCTGTGAGAAACCCCACCGTATCCTCTGAGATTACTGCAGGAACGTGGTAGAGCTAGAGCCTGGCCTCCCGGGAGCACAGCAGGATATTCGGGCCATCAGAGGGCCAGGCTTCCCCGGCCTCTGCATAGCGGCCGCTCCTTCAAACCCCGGCAAGAGCGTGACAGGAAGCATCATCCGTAGGACAGCTGGAGCCCTGTGGCACTCGGGGCACCCAGCAGCTCCCCGGGAAGAAATGTGGTTGCTCAGATGTAATGGTAGCAGCAGAGTGAGCGCTGCTTGTGTGACAGAGGAGGAAAAGGCACCCGGAGCTCCCTGGGGTGTCTCGGATACAGAGAGGCCGAGTCAGGGGAAGCGGGGAGAAGAGTCAAACTGCTGTTCCCTTTGTAGTCAGAACGTGCCGTGGAGTGCCTAGGGACTGCGGAGGTCTGGGCAGAGCACCGAGTAGGAATTGAATCTTCGCAGCTGTAGGTCGGGGAGGCTTTCAGCCTCCTGGAAGAAAGGACCTCCTCCTTGGAGTCTGCCCTTTGCGCGGACACTGATGATGGCCCTGGGTGCCTGGCAAGTGAGATGCCTGGAGGGGCAGATTGTCACCTCTCTTCATCAAGCACAACAGAGATTCTGGCTATGGGCTGCTGTGCTCGCAGAACAGCTTGCTTAGTTGTAAGCCTCCCTTCCCGCAGTCTGAAAGCATCCTCCCATGGACGTTTTAAGAGGAGGGGCCCATTAGGGCTATGTTACAAAGTAAACAAACAAAGAATTAGTTGGATTGGATTTCTTTATGGCGGCTCTAGCTGGAAGTAGTCAACCTCACTACGCGATGCTTGCTTTTCCAGTCTCTCTTGAGAAACTTAAAACCAAGTTCATCTCATGCTGTAACTTCTGTGTTTGCTGCTATTAAAACAATGAAAAAGGTCAAATTGATTCCTTTGCTTTTGAGAATTGAGAGAAGAATTAGATTGGAAGACACAAATTTAAGTCACTGAATAGTCTGCTTCCAAGAATTGCCTACCTAGAGGAAAATACAGTGTAATATGTGAGCCCATTGCTAGACATAAAAGTGTTCTGAAAGCACAAGCAGAAGACAGGATGTTAAAGAATCTAAGGTTTTCTCAGAGCTCAAAAGCAGACATATTCAGTGTATTAGCTGTTATCTTTCCTAGATTAGGTTTCCTCTTATTAAACTGATATTCCTCTACTGATTGTAAAAAAAAAAAATGGATGTTAGGTCACAGTCTCCAAACACATAATTACCTCTAATCAAGTAAATGAAGATGATCATGCTACCAAAACTGGGTAGCGTCAGAGTCCAACATGGTCTAGAATCTTTCCAGGTATTTAATGCCTACAGAAACACAGTACAATATTCTCCTGATCCTCCTTAGTTAATCAGAGGTTGATTGTTAAGTAAGCACGTCTCTTTGTTGACATATTGCCACACACACAAATAGATGCCACTGTAAATCCCAGCTCCCAAAGAATTTTTCATGCTAACATATTTTGCATCCAAAGGGTTTTCAAATTTCCACTTGAGAACTTACCACAAACCTCATATCAGCTGCTTTAGATAGGTGTTTCCACAATCATTTTTCAGTGGCTTAAATAAAGGTTTCCATCTGTGGTTTTAGGAAACATGCCTATTGATGCAAGAATGTGTAAACATGCATTTAATCATGCTAGTCAGCAGGGCCTTTGTGCACCAAATGCTAGATGTCCACAGCACATACTCAAAGAAGGAGTACATGGAAGAGGGATGAAAATGTTTGTACATTTTCAATCCCCAGCCTGCACTACTACTGCCCAGAAAATTTCTTATTCGTAACAGCCCTGGGTAGAAGGCCCATTAGACACAGAGTCTGGGAAGATTTTGGGCTGAGTGAGGAGGAGTGCCAGATTAATCTCTAAAATGGGTTTTCTGATAAGGGACTGGCACAGCAAAGACTTCCTAACAGCATTTTGCTAGATTTTCATAATGTGGACCAGAAGCAACTGGGATGATCATCTCACTACTGTGGACAATCAAATATGTGTTAGACAGGAGGCTGTCCTGTGAGATAGCTCCCTGAACTGGCCCATGAGCACAGATCCTGCTAGAAAGGGCATGTGGCTGGAAGGGACAGTACGGGATCATGTAGCTGGGGACCAGGCCAGAAAGGTGGTGCAGGGATGCCTGGGAAGGGGTGTGTGACATCAGCAACACATTGTGCAGGGCTGTGGCAGAGCAGCTCACAGGGGCAGCCAGGGGATTTCCCACACAGCACCTGCAGCTGGGCTCACTCACATGCCAGGAAGGAGCAAGTGATGGGCAGGCGTGCATAGAGGTTCTGATGCTCAGGCTTTCCATCAGCACATCATCCTCAGGCCCAGCTGGAATGGTCTCTGACAAAGGGGGAAATGGCCAAATCATGACAGTGGGGCAGGTCCTGTGAATTGCATCATCATTTGGGAGACTTCACAGTGCCTGGTCATAGAATCACAGAATGAGCCACGTAGGAAAAAAACCTCTGAGATCATCAAGTCCAACCTATGACCTAACACCTCCTCATTAACTAAACCATGACACCAAGTCGCACGTCCAGTCTTTTTAAAAACATGTCCAGGGATGGTGACTTCACCATCTCCCTGGGCAGCCCATTCCAGTGCCCAAATCCCCCTTACAGTGAAGAATTCTTTCCTGATGTCCAACCTGACCTTCCCCTGGTGTGGCTTGAGGCTGTGTCCTCTCCTGTCAGTTGTTGCCTGGGAGAAGAGCCTGACCCCCACCCTGGCTTCAACCACCTTTCAGGGAGTTGTAGAGGGTGACAAGATCTCCCATGAGCCTCCTTTTTTCCAGGCTAAACAACTCCAGCTCCCTCATTCATTCCTCACTGGGCTTGTGGTCCAAGCCCTTCACCAAACTTGTTTCCTTCCTTTGGACATGCTTCAGCCCCTACATGTCCTTCCTAAACTTAGGGGGTCCAGAACTGGGCACAGTAGTCACAGTACCGGTCAGTGCCAGCCTGGAAATCTCTTCCACCACAACAGCACCTCTGCTCAGGACCAGCATGTTTCCAGGGACCATTTCTTCTGTTTTGCATTCTGCCAGGATACCCACAATCTAGGCCAGACCCTTGCTGGTCCTCTCCCACCCCTGTTGAAGTCTGCTGCTTGCCCATCAGGGTGTTCTGTTGCACAGCACCACTCACCAAGGCACTGCTCTGCCTATCACCAGGGTCAGAAAATATCTGCTACCCAATGAGGAAAAAAAAAAAAAAAAAAAAAAAAAAAAAAAAAAAAAAAAAAAATTNGGCATTTATTATTTCTACTTTATCAGTGATTTTACTTTAACAGGTTGGAAAGGTTTCTTGCCTTTTTCTGTCAAGAATTAACTCCCCCTTTTTCCTTTTGCAGCATTTCTCTCACTTGTTCTAAAGATATTAGCATTTCATACATTGCCATGCAATAAAACAAAGTACTTTCTTCCCTGGAAATGCTTCTGCATATTTCAATCCACTGGGCCTTGAAGAATGTCCGACATGGCAGTTTCCAGAGGGCTCAAATCCTGCTCTGTCCTGGCCCCTCTCATCCCCTCACCTTCATTGCTTGCAAAGCTGGGAGCTCCACCCCTCCTGTGGTACACAAAGCAGTTGCTCCCCCACACCCCACACGTGAGCCTGGGAATGACATGTGGATGGCATTACACATCGAATTTCTCCATGGAATTCGTCCCACAAAGGGCCCACAAGGTAGATGCAGGGTGTGTAGGGTGTGACTCGCTCTTACTGGTCCTGCTATACACAGCAACGAGTCAGGGTGTTTTCAGTTCTCGCATTCCTTTGAGAATAATTACCACATGAGATTGTTTTTCTCCTCTCCTTAGGTATTTTTAGTGTAATTTCTCTTTCTTTATTTGCATTCACTCTGATTCTGCAGGGGTGGGGGCTGTATTTGGAGCAGATGACAAAGAGCTCTTTCTCATCACACTGTAAATGGTCATTAGCTGGGGACTTTAAGAACAATGCAGAAATCTATTTCATTAACTCCAGATTCTGCTTACCTCCAATTATACTGCTCTATGAAAATTACCAACTGTGAAATATAAAAATGTTGTCTTGTAATTGAAACCTTTTTTTAGGCAAATTTTGAAATCAATAAGAAGAAAATTAAAAAGGAGTGGTCTGATAACGCTTACCCTGTTTGCTCAATATATGGCTATAACTACCATGAAAAGCCATTTGCTTCATTATATGTTCTGCAGAAAAGAATATTGGACAGATCTGGAGAGGCACTTTAGACAAGAGTGTGATATAACAGGTCAAGGGGGAATGACTTCCCGCTGCCAGAGGACAGGGTTCAATGGGACATGGGGAAGAAAGTGTTGCCTATAAGGGTGGTGAGGCCCTGGTACAAGGTTTACAGAGAAGCTCTGGCTGCCCCATACCTCAAAGTTTTCAAGGCCAGGTTGGATGGGGCTTGGAGCAACCTGGTGTAATGGAAGGTATCCCTGCCCATGGCATGGTGTAGAACTGGTTGGTTCTTACGATCACTCCCCACTGCAGTGTGTTGTATCTTTGCCCACTCAGCTGTCCAAACTGGAAAAGAATACTCAATTTCTACAACTTCTCTTTCTCAGGCTCAGAGATTTGTTTGAACTACGGCTCCAGGGATGAAACAGTGTCCGAAAAATGCCCAGGTGTGTTCCTCTCTGCATGGCTCCTGGCAGCCTCATGGCATAAGACAGTGAAGATAAACCCTCGTATTTAGCATCACTAAAGCGGAACAAAACATTCTTTAGGGGAATTTCCTCACTGCTTTTACAGCTCTGCTCTGATATTTACTTCACTCATTAGTGCTGCTATTTTAGTTCTGTCTCTATTTCTTGCCCTGTGGGGTATGCATTATTTTGAGTATTGTGACCAATTTGGGGGAAGTTTTTCAGAAGTTTTGCAGCAAGGCACATGGGATGTCATTAAACACTTGTCTCCCAAAGGATAATGCCAGTTGCCCAGCTGGAAGACCCCTCTGGAAACTCCAAACATAACAAAGATCTTGTTTTTTGATAGGGCTGCCTTCCTGTCTTTCCCTGCCTGCCTCTAGGACTTTCCAAAGAAATTGCACACGGAAACCACAAGTGCACCCACACCACAGGACAGGTGGAACTTGTCACCTTGGGGAAGGAACATGTTCTGATCTGGTCAGGAGGTCTGTGTGAGTCCAGCTGGGTGTGTGCAGAGCAGCTTGGCATGGGTGATCAGTGAGTGCTTTACCGCCTCTCTGTCTCACTGCCTGGTCCAGCAGAGAGAACAAGAGGCAAGCTACCACAATGGCACTCTTCAAAAGTACATCTATGTCAGCCTGAGAAGGGAAGTCTAGTTGTACCAGATGGACAGTGAGAGGAATTACAAGGAGAATAATGGGTTCAGTCTGGAAAAATAAGCTCTAGCATGGAAGAGGGTGTTGGTGGGCATTTGGGGTGGAGGGCAGGGTTATATGAGTGCTAAGATCTGCCAGGTCTATATGACTAGGGCAAAAAGACTCCAGGATTAACTAGGTGATGAGCAAGGTAAAGATCAGAAACCTTCCACTGCTGTTACTTCACTGTTTTGTCTCAGATTTTGACACACATTTTGCTGAAAGCCCTCTGCCACTTTGGTTCCTGTGAGGCTCCTCAGGCTGCCAGCTCTCTGCTGAGACAGCAAGACATTTCACATGGGCTGCAGAGGAAAAGACTCAAGTGGCAGCTCCTGGGCATGCAAAGCTCAAAGTAAGTAAGGGGAAAAGGAAAAACTGACTTTTGCTAACTACATAGACATGCTGTGACTGGTGACTGGACAGTTTGGACTGCTGAGGTTTCTTTCTGCTGCCTTATCCTCAGGAGTGTCACTTAGGCATGGCAAGAGTTTTGATAACTCCCATGACTTAGGGACTTTAGGAAGGAGCACAGGCATCCTAGAGGGCAGAGCGAGCCCAGCCTGTCTGTGCCTGTCCCCATCAGTCAGCCCCAGCCTGTATCAAGGTGAGTGGAGAAGACCCACCTTGTACACTATCATTGCCTCAACAGGAAGGATATTATGTGCTCCAGAGAGACAGAATACAAGTGGGAGAGCCAGGCCCCCCTTTCCTCCCAACCCTTCTCAAATTCACACTGACTTACAATGATCATTAGTGCCACAGGAACCAGAGGTCTCAGCCACAGCCTGGCTTCCTGGTGCTCTAGCAGCCGTGCAAACTTTGACAGTAAAGACNACCCATCAAAGCATTCCTAAGAAGCAGTCATGGTGAGATAGCAGACCAGAAATGCAGATCCTTCTCCTGTACACCCAATTCTCATACTAATGAATTATATGAACATGGTGAATCCTGCCTTGCAGCTGGATGAAATTCAATCTAACAACTTCATTTTCTCCGGTTCAATACCAGCGTTTTAAAGTATAAAATTCTAACTGTGTACTGCAGTCTTTAATCCAACCTTCAGAATGGAGGCCTGAAATTTTAAAACCACACAGAAAAAAGTAAGGACTTTTCTACTTGCTGTATTTACTATCTGAATATCGCAAATGATTTTTAAAACAGTTGTACATGTATATCAGATATCATTTGAAGTAATGAGTGTATTTTTCTAATTTTTCCAATGCCAACCTAACAACCCATTTCCAATATCATGCATAATAATTAATTTGTTTTCTGTATAGTAATAAGATTAACAACTTCACATTTACACGGGGTACTGAGTTATGTTCAAATAAAATAAGTTCTAATGAGAAAAATTGGAAGTGGCAGCAAATCAATGTTCCATTCAGCAATCCAAGTTTATGTGTGTTTGTCTATCTTTCCTGCATGATTTTTGTCAAAGTTCCACTGTAAACAAGATAATTTCTTTCATGTTGGGTTAGCCTGGGTAAATATGTTTAATGAACAACAAATACATTGTAAACATTGAAATAAATCTAAATACCTCAGAAAACATCCTGGAAACTATAGGGTGATTCAACAGACAGGATGCTAAATAGGAGGCTACGCTGTGTGAACTCCCTGTGGAGAGAAACCTGACACCCTGCACAACATGATTTCAAACTAATTCCTAAATGCTTTATTTTAAAAGATCTGCCCATATAACATGCATCTCTCAAAGTAGCTTCTTTTTGTCAATCAAACTGGGAAATTTGCTTTCTTTTCAGTAAAATATTGAAACAGTAGCTGAATCCAGTGAATTCTAACTAAGCACAACAAACACTAGGGAGATTTGTAGTTTTTTTCTAGAAATGGATATTCATGGAAGGGCCAGTGCTCCACTCCACTACTCTGCAGTGCCTGTCTGAAACTAAACCTCCAGGATTTGTCCTAACAGCCCTTTTTCCAGGACTCCCACTTAAGCTCACATCTCTAGACACTTCAGTAACAAGGTGACAGACACACTGCTGCAAAACACAGGAATTAGTCATTTTCCCTAAGTATTTATGTATTGACACTGAGAGCACCCACCAGCACCGAAGGAGCCGCTGGTATCCACTGCCTTTCACAGCCAAGGAAGCTGAGCTCTGCCCACTGCCATACAGGCCAGCAGGTACCTACAAACCTCCTGCACAAACGAAGCCCCCTATCACCTGGGACCTCTTCCCAAGGCAAGTGTGCCCAAGTGAGGCCAGCCATTGTGCCAGAACATCCCCAGCACAGCTCCGAGGACAGTCCAGACCAAACTGCCAGATGGAGAGCGATGAAAATGAAGCAGCTATTAATAACTTGTTTGTATCGTTTCCGGTACACTTGTTTCCTTGCCTAATTATAGGTGACTCAAGGTTCACTGCCCAACTGCATGGCCATCACTTCCCACAAGACCTTCAGTTGCCAACACCTTCACAAGATTTTAAGAGTTTGGACTGAATTTTTTCATATTGCGTATACGATACAGACTATGGTTTGCCTTTTGGGGTTTCTGTTTGCTTATCAATTTGTTTTAGAAAAAGCTTTGATTACAACTAGTCATTTCTTAATGATGTAACAGTCACAGAATCATGGAGTATCCTAAGTTGGAAGGGACCCACAAGGCTCAGCAAAGTCCAACTCCTGGCAATTACTGGTGTAGACCTAAGAGAACTGTTTTTCACAGTAAGTTTGTTTCAGAACACCGTTTCGACCATTTTTGCCATGAGAACCTCATACTTTGGGCTTGGTCATATACCTACCTTTCCCCACAGAAAGCTGTACATGCTTGAGGACACTATGAACTGCTGGTTCCTGTATGGTCTGTGGACATTAGACCACTGGCTTTTCAAACCTTCAAATTCTCACATACATTGAGTAACGTCTTGTACTTCACCTCCTACCTCTCACCAGCCCAGCTGTGTGTTGGCTTCATAAGATCAGCGAGGAGTGTGTTTCAGCCTGGTCTGAATGGGGAACCCTTTAGCCTAGGCTTTGGCCTCCCAGGGAAGGAAGTCAGGTTCAGCAGCCAAGAGAATTTAGGTCTTTCCCAAATATGGGACTGTCATATTCTGAGCACATAGTGCAGCCTGTCTGCCCACTGACAAGCAACCAGTCTGTCTCTCTCCACAACAGGAGCAGCCTAAGAAGCTTTCAGAGACATTTCTTTTCTATTATATGCAGGGAATTTAACTAAACAGGCCTACTATTTGCATACTCCACTTTCTCCTAGATTCATAGAATCATTTAGGTTGAAAAAGACCCTTAATAGCACAGAGTAAACTCCTCACCTGGCTCAAGCACTGCCATATGAAACTGTGCCACTTGTGCTCTTTTGGACCACCCTGCTCCTATTGTATGCAATACCTGGGCTGGCTTGTTCACCTTGAAGACATCAGCAATTTTTGCTAATTCCATTGCTAAAGTAAGTAGTAGCTCAGCTGGATGCTCAGCAGGATGTTGAGCTAGTTACCTACTACTTATGTTTGCAATGGAATTAGCTCAAATTGCAACGTTTAAAAATTGCTCCACATACGTCATCATGACCATGACATTGCTGTGCTGGCAGAGGTCTTTACCACCCTGCTTCCCATCATCTCAGGAGGGGTGGCAACCCTGTGCCCCCAGTGCCTCCTGCCAGAGCAGCAGTCATCACACCTGGCAAAGGGCAGAGAGCTTTGCTTCCCCAATAAGTTGCTCTGAGCCTACTTTGCCTAGGCTTAATATGTCCTTCCACAGGAGACACAGCGTTCTGCTCCTGCAGTATCCCCAGGGATGTGCTTCTCCAGCTTCTGTGACAGAGACCAACTACCCCAAGGCAGACACAAGTGGACACCTCACAGAGCAGTTCTCTTGTGGACACATCACCACCTCAGAAGACTCTTCTCTGCCCAGCAAACACACTTTCATACCAGATTTTTTGGTTCACAATCAGCATAGACACTGTGAATCCAGAGATCTCCAGTGACAAGGGCCAGACAGTGCCCAAATAGTGGTGTCTAGACATGCCACCATGGACTTCCTTCCCACAGCTCTGCGATGACGGGCAGGAGTTCTCCTGGAAAGCATCTACACAGCCTAAGGCAGAAGGAATGAAGCCAGGCTGAGGATAACTGGACATTGTTAACCACATAACTGGTTTTCTGCTTGTCCTCCAGAAGGGAAAAGTGAAGGAAGAGGCAGTGGGATGTGGGGTGGCCTTGTGGCTAATGTTGCTGCATCTGTCCTAACAACTGTTGGCACTGGCAGTGCTCCAGCTGTCACACTTGCAGGCAGCTCAGTTTGGGCTGCTTTTGGTGGTTTTTTTGCCTGCACTGGCTGCACAATCTGTATTACCCTTTCTTACTGCAAAACTTGCAGGAGACACCTGGGGCCTGGCCCTGTCCCTGAAGGCCCTTCAGATCAGTCATGAGCCTTCACAAATTTCCAGGGGAACAGTGACCAAGCTCTTTGGGGTGCTGCAGGGGTGAGGCTTCACATGCCACAGGCTGTGACACCCCAGAGGCAAGTGGGTTTGTCCAGGTGTCTCTGTCTGAGTTGTTGTTCCACCTGGGATGCAGACAACATAGCCCCTGGGCGCTGTCAGTCCTGAACATCTACAGGGATGATATCAGAATAGTGGAGAATCTGAGAGCTGACTTTGCCTTCCTGAACTCCTGAACTTCCTGGTCTCCCATCCTTGGAGAGAGAGGAGCAGGCACCATAGGCACCCAGCCAGATCAATCAATTTCTCACCAAAGGCTGCAGTCACCACATCTCAGGTTGGCTGTGCACACCTTTCCACACCTCGCATCAGGGAGCTGTGCTCCAAGACTTCCTGGAAAATTTGTCCTGCAAGCACTTAAAATTTCATCATCTGAGACAGAAAACTTGTAGGAAAAGCAATGTTAGAAAATACCAAATCTTGGTGGTAAAATAACCAGACAGGAATATTCTACAGCTGTGTTTGCTAGAGAGGGTATTTACGAGCCTAAAGTCATCACTCTTTCCCATTGCCTCAAACCCTCCCAGTAAATGGAGAGACAGGCACCATGTCTCCAGCTGGCACAGACTGACTCTGCTCCAGATCTGTGCTAATACCCTTGTTTACATATGGCCTGACACACTCTTAATGCTAACAAGTAAATAGAAGCCTGTGGCTCGATTTACTATGCAATTACACTTGCAAAATAAGAAGGAAAAATAAGCTCGTATTAAGCACTGATACGCACATTTTATTCAAGCACAAGTGGCACATGACAATGTGGATTTGCCCTTTGAGATGTCAGAGTTTAATGAAGTAGGAGAAATCCTGCAGAGAGTAGCACAGGACTTAGATTTCTCCTTATGAGGATTAACTTCATGCCCCTGTTTAGAAAAACAAACATTTTCTGCAGTAAATGAAAGTTGTCCTCCAGCTCAGGATAGCCTTTTGCCAGCACCGCCAGATTACTTTGTCCTCTGCTGGCCTGTTCCTGACAATGCATATATTTGTAATTGGACCTGCAACCCCTTGGGTCACAAGGCCCCAGGGTCCTGGAAGTGACAGACCTCTGCCTGCATAAGGTCCAGACAGTGTTTCTTTCACACAAAAAATAATACATGCTTATATCTACATCTTTTTCTGGTGAAGGAGACCTGCAGCCTTGTGGAGTGCACTGGAGGGTAACCTGTGGTTGTATAGTGGATCACTGTCTCTCAGCTCACAGTGAAAGGCTGTCCTGCCTGTTTCCTGGACAAAATGTGCAAGATAGTGGTTTTGCCACAGCCTCGGGGCACTGCCTAAGCGTTACTGAAACTACTTGGCTTTGGTTCATTTCCCAGCAGAGACTTATTTATAGACTTATTAGACTGTATTAGACTGTCTTTAGCAGCAGAACAGAGGTCCTGCACACAGATCATCCTTCTCTGTTCTTGATGCCCTCGAGGGCAGCTGCCCCCAAAGGCTTGGTATCTGCTCAGAGGACTGTAGCTGGATGCAGCCCGGTGAGCCCACAGACCTGATGGATATTGTCCAGCTGGAAAACTGCATTACCCAGCCAGACTGATGTTCAGGCCAGCAGCTGAGCAGAGGAAGAGAAATATGCATTCTGGGAGAAAAAGTAACTCTCCTGGGACTTCTTCATGCTTCCATGAGACCTCCCTTGGAAGTCCCTGCTCAACCCTTTATTTCAGAAATTTAGGGTTCAGAAATTCCTACAGAAAGTGAAAAATGTTCCATCACCTTCCAAATGAACAGGTGAGCTATGGAAGGTGATATGCACCCAGGAGTGGTGAACATCCCATACTGAAGGTGCTTGTCTGTCAGCACAAGAGACCACAGCAGACTTTCCATTGATTATGATTTTGCATGGTGACTGCAGACAGTCTCAGAGCCCATGAACTAGAGCCCCTACAGTGGCCATATGCCAGCCCTTGCAGCAGTGGCAGCCACTGTCACCAGCCATTTGGTTGCAACTGACTGGAGCTTGTACACCAGAAGCTTCTGGCAGGGTGGAAAGCAAGACAGGGAAAAGGAGAGAGCAAGGACTGATGACATTGTTTAGAGAAATTCAGCTAAAAATAGTTCATGGACTGGTTTTGGGTTTACATGAAGAGAAATCAGACTTTTGGCCTCTCTCCTGTTTTGACTGCAAGCTAGAAATCTGGGGAAGTGGCCTGTTATCCTGCTGGTGCTTGTGGACTCTTGCCACACTTCCAGGCATGGTGAGCAGAGGTCCAGGATACACCTCTGCACAGCCTTAAGGACTGTTTGGACAAACTCTCAAGACCCCAGCAGAAAGGTCCATCATGCAGAAACCAACATCCTCCTGCTCCGACTTCCTGCCTACCAGAGAACGGGATCACAGGATAATTCAGGTGCAAGGGACATCAAGAACTCTGTAGATAATCCTCTGCTCAGAGAGGGGCCAGCTATGAGACCAGATCAGCATGCTCTGCTCTTTACTCATCCTGTTCTTGGAAGCTCCTCACAATGGGGACATCATCATACTGGTCTAATTTAGCACCAATATTCACTGCTCCTGCTGCAGTGCAAATCCTTGAGACCAGCTGAGAGCAGAGGGTGGAGCAGCTGATTTACTTTCAGGCAGGTGACTTTCCTCCTCTTCCTTTTGTATTTGTGATCAAACCAAAAAAATTCATGCAATCTGGAGTCCTGAGTGGGTCCTCTGTCATGCTCTTCTTCTCTCTCCATGTACATTATGTTTAGGCATAATCATCCTCCCATAAAGCGCTGCCGTTCTTACATTTTAATTAACATAGAATAACAAACTTGTAAACTCTGAGCAGATTTGATTTGGAACATGTTGATGCATTTGGCACCAGAAAGTGGGTCACTGATTATATTCCCTCTATGTATCTGGTACCTGTTGTTCACTTTCTGCTGCCATGCCAGGAACACAGGTGCTAAAAATGGAACACTATGGCTCTGGATTTATATGTCTATACTGCATTCAGTGCACAATGTCTTAAACTTATCTTTCACCTTCTGATAGTGCTACTAAGCAGGATTATTACTTTTTAAGGTTGTGCCTTTTCCCAATAAACCCCCAAAAGGAATGAAGTCTTCCAAACAGATCTATGCATAAGCGAAAGGATAAAACTGAGAATTTAATCATAACGCTTGTGCATGACTTTCAGACTGACATCTGTACATTAAGAATATGTAAAAGTACAATTTCATGCTCTGACAGCTTATTTCGCATTGATGGGGGATAATGGGGAAAATGCCATGGGAATGCCAAATGTCAAAGCATTACATAATGCAAAGCATTCACACATTGTCTCTGGGGCCATCACCGGTGGTTCCTTAAGGGAAATTTTCCAGTAAAAGAGAAAAACAGAGACTGGGCCCTGCAAAAAGAAAATCAAAATCATGAAGTCAAAACTAAGAACTATTGGCATTGAAGCCTCAAGTCTTCAAGCACAGAGTCTTTTCTGGCTTTGAATTGTCCTTTCACTTCTGTCAGAGATGTAATACCACATACATTCATTTCAGAAGCTGCAGATCAGCCCCAAGTAGTTTCCCATGGAGGATCTGAACATTCTTACCACCACCACCACCCTCTTTTAAATAACTTATTTTCAGAAATTGTTGATGTTAAGAAATGAAGCCTCTCCCCTTAATTCCACAACCCTCAGCCCAGGGATGACAGCAGAAGTGTTGTTCTCTAGCAGAGGCTGCCTCAGGAGTGAGAGGAGTGCAAGACAATTATCTCCTCTCTTCATCAGAGGAGTGATGTTACAGGTTTTGCCCTTAAAATGCTGGGGATTCTTATCTAATGGAATTGGGCAACGGGTAGAACACTGTTGCAATTATTATTCTCATTTAATGAGAAAACTACAGTGATTGAGGAAATGAAGTATTTTTTCTGACAAGGATCAATATGTTGTAAAGTTCATTCTGTCCTCCAGCAATCATGCTATACTCAGTGGCACTGACAGTACTTTGATCCAGTGCTTGGGCAGTTACCTGCTCTGCCAGACAAGGCAGGTGGGCCCAAAGGACACACTGCTGTGACACCAGGGCACAACATCCCTTGGTGCCTAATCTGTGTCCCTGCCACCCTCTGCAGACACTCCATGCTACTCCCCTACATAGCTCCATCTTTACCCTCTTTTCTCCACCTCCCTCTGCATTCCAGCTCCCTCCCACTCCCTGTGGCTCTTTCCCAGGTTCCTATATGCCCATGCCCTTGGCTCTCTGCCCAATTTCACCCCGGTTCTCCTGACTGTCAGCTTTGGTGGCTTTGACTTCAGAGAGTCCTTCCCCTCCCTCAGCCTGTGCCCCCCACTCCCCACATGCTCTTCTGGTCCTCCATTGACTCACGTGGCTGAAACTGTAATTAACAAGCTTTGAAGCACTGTAGAGCTGGCTCTAAGGAGCTAAATAATTACACTCCCTCCTCTCTCCCGCTGCTCGGTTTGAAGCAGCAAAGTGCAGCACTGGGAAGAGGAGGAGCAGATCAGGTGGGGGTGGGAATTTAATTAACTTCTGAAGTGCGTCTGTTCCTACTGCAGACAGCTGAGGATGGTGATGGGCTGTGTCTCAGGAGCTTGCACAGGTCCAAACACTGTGTGGTGAGTGATGTCCCTATGGCCTGTGCCCAGACCCACTGGCTTTGGGAGCTGCACATCACTTCCACACTATGATGAAGGGAGACTCTGTCAGGGCACAACATCTCAGGTCTGCCAGGCCTCCACATTGATGATTTTCCTCCACATTTTCAAGCCATTTCAGTGCAAAGTCCATTTAAAGCACCACTCCTGTGACATGGGCAAGGCAGTTTGCTGATGATGAAATGAGAGGGAAGGTGGGAAAACATTATCTGCAGAAGCAAATGTCAGCCACGTCCTCCCTGTCCTGGCTCAGCTATTCCTCATCTCATGGCCCATCTCTGCCCTGCCTCTCCCTGCCTTCTTGCCCAGCATTTCCTGAACTGTTTCAGCCCTCCTGCAGCTGCCACCTCTCCAGTATTGGTTCCATATGAGGCCAGTGCAGGGAATACCACCTGCTCCTGCCTGGTAGAGTGGGGCAGGTCCATCTCTAAGCTTCAAGGAGGATGAGTGGTTCACCACCTCAGAGTTTACCTCTTTTACTGGATCAGGACAGGCAAAAAGGGAGTTCATGAACCCAGACACACAACAGAGAAAAACACCATCAGCTGCAGCTTCCAGAAGAAAACAATATGATTGTCAGGAAACAGCCTTGCATAAGCACATCAAAGACAACTCCCCTGAGCACAAGTGACCACAAGCAAGTACAGCCCACTTGATTCAACAAATCCAGGTTTAAAAAAAGAATTGATAAGACTGAAAAAAAAAAAAAAAAAAAAAAAAAAAAAAAAAAAAAAAAGGTTGCTCAAATAGATTTAATTAATCTCCTTGCACGCCTACATTTTTCAATCATGTCCTCATCTTGTTCCACAGTGGAAGAAATATCACTTAATGTTTCCACCATGGCCAAGTGTCCTGAGACTTTCCTCAGCAACACTCTTGGACAGGGCATCACCTTCCAGCTGTGAATTCTAGGTATGCCAGGTGAAGCTGTATCTCCCTCATAAGCCTTTTCATCTCATAGGGTTGGTGTCAAGTAAAGTTAGAGGAACAGGAGCCAACACCCTGACACAGAAACTTTATTAATACGTAATATTGCTGAGGCATATTTTGGGTGGGTTTTGTGCTGCTACCTTCAGAACTTTTGTGCTGTTTCCCTCAGCGTTTAGAAAAACATTCTGGAAATAATCAAACGGAAAACATCACTTCGGGATCCTTTCTGACGACTGTTGGCCCCAGCGTCAGAGCCACCGAGGGTCCTCCGATGCTGGGAGCCGAGCGGAGGCTGAAGATGCCCCGGTGAGCAGCGTCAGGCCGGCAGAAAGGCCGCGCATCCTGGGGTGCCACCTGCCGGCACCTGGACCGCGAACTGACAGGTTACATGCCGGGGAAATCCCCCTCTACCTTCTTTTTTCTTTTTGGAGCACATACAGGTTTTGGTGGAAAGAACGATTGTCTCCAGCCGTCTTCTGCAATTTGGAAGGCTGCAGGAGACACAGCCTTGTCCCCAAGAATTTGAGGCTTCCGCAAAGCCACCTGTCCCTGCAACACGCGGGGGTTTGCCCGCAGGGGTTTGCCCGCTCCCTCTGGCTGGTTTGTGCAGCCATTTGGCGTGGCTGCCAGGGCAGGCGGGAGGGGACAGTCCGGGCCCCGCGGCGGTGCCGGGCTGCGCCGCCGGGAGCAGAGCATGGATGCTCCTTTCCCCGCACTGACGGCACTTCTGGTGGGTCTGAGCAAACCGCAGCACTCACAACACCCCCGGCCCCCCTGCCCCTCTCCGCTGCCCGGGGTCGAGTGCCGAGGGTGACGGCGCAGCCTCGCAGCCCGGACTCGAAGGAGACTTTCAGCTCCCAGCTCACGGTGTGAGGTCGGCAGCAGAGAAAGTTTGTCTCAAGCCGATTGTTCCCTGCAGCCTTGCGGCCCGGTCCTGGGCTGCAGGAAGATGCCTACTGCCACCCCGAACAGCTTAGAAGTCTGAGAGTTGTGGAGGAAGAGGGGAAGGGAGCAAAGGCCCTCAGTCGAACTAAGAACAACCGGGGATGTTACTCAGCCTTGCAACGGGATGCTGAGGGAGTGACACCTCCTATCTCCCAGCCACATGTGAGCACCAGGACCTCAGGATCTGGGCCAAGCTTCTCTCCCTTCATGAGTGAATCACTGGCTCACCAAAGACAGCGTGTTCAGAGGAGGAGGGGAACAGTTTGGGCTGGGCTCAGGTGCACAGCAGGTGAAATTTGTCACTCCTACCAAGAAATAGTGCTCAGAAGCAAAGGCAGCTGCCCGACTCCACTGGTTTGAGAGACAAAGGGGTGCAAGGATGAAAGTGCCAGGGCCTGAGGATCACTCCTGAGTGCCATTGAATTGAATGCAGATAACTTCTGCCTGCTTCTCTGCAGCAGCGAAGGGCCCTGCAGCAAGGCCAGACCGGAGCTGTGTTACTCCTGTCCAGGATGAAGGATGTCCCCTGAGCTGTGGTGGCCCTGGGGAAATGTCGGAGAAAGTGCCTTAGGACAGGTGACCAGCAGTGGATTGGGTCATAGGCAGTTGCTGACTTTTTGCTATGATGTCACCCAAAAGAACTTCCTTTCGGGGGAAAATCCAGCAAGAATGGGTTCTTGCAAGCATAAAATACCATTGCAGTCAGTACCAAACACAAATGTTCTTTCTCCTGCTGTTTCTGTAAGTAGAGAATTTTATTTCCTGGAAATGCTCTGGGGAAATGTACCTGACCTGAGGTCTTTCCCCATAGGTGTATTTTACACTATTTCAGTAGCTTCACAGTGGGGGCTGATGGGGCAGGACCCGGTGGCTACTGCCCACTCCACCATCCCAGCCAGGAGAGGGCAGTCCCATCCCCAGGCACCTTCCTGGGGTTGGGGACAAGCCAAGGCTGTTGCAGGATGACAGCTTGCAGAGAGGGGTCAGGGTCAGGCACGGTTCCAGGGGTTATCCTCAGGGTCCTAACAGTTGAGTAACATTCTGCAGTTCAGCTCATCTTTAATAATCTTAACAGCATATGTCTTACACCAATTAATTATCTGATATATTTGAGTAGGTTTTATAACATCCAGAATCATTAAAAACATTTTTGTTTTGAAAGGTGCTATGATAAGATCAGAGCAAAGTACCTGCGCCCAGTATCAGGTATCACAGCTGTGTCAGGTTCCACTCACTCTCCGCCAGAAGATAAAACCTTCCTACTTGTGGGTTGGTTTTGTTCTCTTCTTCCCAGAGCTGGAGCCTGGAGGATCAGAGAAACACATTATCCTGCCTTTCAAGAGGCAGTTTTGCAGCCACACATGCCTGCCTGTGCTAGTGTTCGAAGAGGCAAATGACAGGTCATAATTACATGCCAGTAATATTGAAAATAGAGTACTAGCACTGCATTAAGAAAACCCCCAAAGTCTGAAAGGCCTACAAAAACTGAGATGGAAAATGAAAGCTCTGGGCTCAGCAGATGTGTTAGTGCATGTGTGTCTGTCTGCACACAGCCCTGCTGGCCTCAGTGGAGACAGGCAGCTCCGTGATTGCAGGGCAACCAGGCACACCACTGTCCCTGCAGCAGCAGACAGCGGAAATCTCCCTCAACTCCCCACATCTTCTCACTCATCCCCGCGTGCCTCTGCTGCTCCTCGGAGGCTCTGTCTCACTCCTCACTGCTACGTGCTGCAGGTCACCCCACCTGTTATGAAGCAGAAGCACACCACACACACCCTGTATGGCTCCATTCGGCAGTATGGAACAGGATGTCTGTTACGGGGGTGAAGGCTCCTGTCTGCTGTGCGCACATCTTTGTTCGTGGAGGTCCCAGAGCTTGCCAGGGGAGCTGGAGTCCTGGTCAGAGGATCTGTGTGTGGAGGGGCAGCACCCAGAGGGAGGTGGCGTGTCCCTGATAATCAGGCACACACCAGCAGGGGCAAATCGGCACCAACTGCAAAGCCGTGCTGGTCGGAGAGTGGGCCAGGAAGCGTGGGAGCTAGCCCCAGAAAGGTGAATACTGGAGACACTGGGATTTTTGCAAGTTCACCAGTGAGAGACAGCGAGGCTGGGCCTGCTGGGTGCAGATATGACTGCAAAGTGCTGCTGGGGACACCGGCCAGGCATGGACGCAATGGTCCAGCAAGGATGGCAGGACCTTTATGACGTGTGTAAGCACGTATGTATGTAGACATGTAAGCACATTCAGGTACATATCCATATGACACCCTCATGGCTGCAGCATCTCTACTATGGAGATGGACTGGGAAAGCTGGGGATGTCCAGCTGGAGAAAAAAGAAAAAAAAAAAAAAAAAAAAAAAAAAAAAAAAAAAAAAAAAAAAAAAAAAAAAAAAGGAGATTTTAGAGCCCCTTCCAATGTCCACAGGGGCTACAAGACAACTGGAGAGGGACTTCGGACAGGAGTTGGAGTGGCAGAACAAGAGGAAGGGATTTTCACTGACAGAGGGCAGGATTAGATGGGATTACTAGGAAGAAATTACTCCCCACGAGAGTGGTGAAGCCCTGGCACAGGTTGCCCAGAGAAACTGTGGCTGTCCCATACCTGGGAATGTTGTGGGTCAGGTTGCACTGGGCTAGAAGCAAACCGGTCTAGTGGCAGCTGTCCCTGTCCATGCCAC
>WEIU01021320.1:22557-36234 GCA_013389925.1 Aegithalos caudatus
CCCCGCCCCCGTCGCGGCTGCGCAACCGGGATCGTCCCGCGATCCGGCCCCGGTGTCTGTGAACCTGGCCCAGCCTCCGGCTGCGGCGTGTCCCGGTCCCTCCGGCAGCCCCGGGAACAAGCCCCGGTCCCCAGCGGCCCTGGAGTTCCGGAGCAGGGCTCTGCGTTTGCCCGGACCCGCGCTCCGCATGCTCCCTCGGCCGCCACCGGTGCTCAGGGTGTTCATGCCTTTCCTCCAGGATGTCCCTCCCCTTTCCCGGGATCCCCATTCCTGATTTGTTCCCACTCACCAGACCACATCCAGCCCTAAGATTCACGGAAAAGCATGTTGCTCTTAAACATGATTTGGAAAATGCCTGTGGGAAGAAAAAAAATCTTCTGAAAAGCTTGAAGTAAGCGTGAAATGTTTTGTTATTTTCCAGGGTTCGGGTGTGGAAGAGATATTCCCATGTTCTCTTGAAGATATAGCTGCCACTAGAAAAGTGCTGACCTTTTCTCTAAAGCTTTGCTTTTCTCTTTAAACTTCATTTAAAGAAAGTCCAGAACAGTTGTGCCTCCTCAAAGAGCCAATGGAACAAGGATAGGGTTTGCATCTCAGCATTTAGCCAAAAATTACTCTTATATCATGGAAAATGTGGGCAGAGGCTACTCCCACCCCACTTCCTGACACTTTTCCATGTTCCTCTGTAAAGGCTTCTCCACTCCAGATGGGGCACCCACAGGTGACTGACGGCTGCAGTCTCACCTGGGCAGTGGGTGAGGGTTGTGCCTTTCTCACCTGCTCTGACAACCACATGGTTGCCCCTGTGAGGCACAGCCAGGTTGGAATCACACTGGGTAAAACAGAGCACAGGAAGAAAAGCAGTCTCCTGACACTTGTTTCTGTTAATAACTATATCTTTGGGTAGGTTTTTATAAACACATTTAGGTTTGACATTTTCATACGTTCCCAGGATGTGATTTTCATTTCAGTTGTGAGCTTCATAATGATAATTTTCTCATGGAATCCAGGTAATGCAGAGTGCAAAAGCAGCTACAGCAGCTGAAGTGAAAGGTCTCATTCACATGCTCTGGAAGGTTTAATTCTTTGTTAGTTTCATACTGTGCCCTTGCAGTGGCTGTGTCTCAGCAGTCTGAAGCACCAGGCACTTTATGTATCACAAATACAACTAAATTTAAAGCTGACAAAAAGTCTGGCTCCCGCTGTTCCAGCATCTGAACCCCAGTTCTGATAGGTAGTAAGGTAATTTTCTTGAGAGCTTTCTTTTTCATTTTGTTGTTGCTATCTGTAACAGCCTGAGAGTAGGGTTGTGTTTTGCCTTCCAAGGCAATATGGACCATGTTTGCTTCTCTATTCCCAGTGCAGCCGTTATCAAAAAAGGTTAGATTTGACTGTGGAGATCAAGCAGAGAATGAGATATTTAAGGAAATATTTGGAATTCACTGATGATTTGTGGTGATAACAGTACACTTGTCCGAAAAGTCACTTGCAATGGGAAAAGTAATCTGTGTTTTAGTTTTCATTTGAAAATTTTAAGAAATCTCAGTACTTGAAGTTAAGCAGGATGAACTCTAGAATGCTTTTAGAAGTTGAGAAAGCTGGAGTAGCAGAAATGCTGGAGTTAAGCGGTGGAAAAGAGGTATTGACAGGGAGAGTCGATGTAGGTGAACAGGAATGATATGGGAAGGACTGCCCTGAGCTCCTTACTTCAAAGTCCCTTCTGCAGATGGGTGAGACCCAAGCATCCCAAACACCCTTTGGGATTTTGGCTGAGGTATTCTAATTAACTTGTTTGTTATTTCTTGTTTGTCAGCCTTGCTCTTCCTGCCTGCTTTGAGTTGCCAGTGGCAACTCCCTTTTGACTGCCTCCTGCTGCTGCATCACAAGTGGTTTATAATTATCAGGTTTATAATGGGCCAGATGAAAAATGCTGGCAAGCAGTGTTTGAAAATTATCCCTGTCATTACCAACCACAACCAGTTGCAGTTTTGTTTGGAAATGGTTAGAAGAAAGTCAGATGTCTGTGATTTTTAAAATTTTAACATTAGTAACCCTTTACTTGAACTGTCCTTACTTAGGGGCTACCTGAGAGGCAGTCAGGTGCTTTTGAGGAAGGTTGTGCTCTGGGTACAGGTAGGAGTGGGATTCCTCTTGATAAAGGGATGGGGTTCTACTGTTGCCAGGGGTTTGAAGTTTGGGTGCTTGATTTTTTTAAAGTAATCTAGTTCCTAAGTAGAATGTGTTGGTGTGTTGCTACTCCCTACAGCCTATCAAATCAGGTAGTCTTTGCAGGACTAATATTTTTTGTCCACACTCAGATGTGAGGACTATTTTTATGATAGCCCAGCTGGAAGCAAGATAGCTGTGGCACTTAGAGGTGAACACAGCTGAGAAAACAGTGACCCTAGAGGTCTTTCCCAGCTGAAACACTTCTGTGATTCTATGGAAAAGAATGTTTGCCCATAATCTAAACTTCTCACTGCCAAAAGGAAATCTGAAGTTGCAGTCAGGCCTTTCCCTGAGTTACCTGTATGAACTCAGTGAGAGACTGCTTCAGCTTAACAATCTGAAAAACAGCAAGACTTTGTTGAGCTCCTCTTCCTTTTCCTTGAGGCTATGTGTGTGTCTGCTTTGATGTCGGATACCTGACATGGTTTCTCCTTCCTGAAGAGGAAGGGAATGGCTGTGGACTGAGTGTGAGAATGGTGAGCAGCAAGTCTTCAGATGATGTTGTGGTGCTGATGTTGGATGTTTCTTGTTTCCCAGTGGCCTGGTGTACATGCTGAGTAAGAGGAAGAGCACTTGATTATCCCAGTCACGTGAGGATCTGAGAGGAGAAGGAGCTGGTGTTTGACCTTCTGAGAGGGATGGATCAAAGTGAGTGTAGTGCTTGCCACTTGTTTATGCTGTTACCTGCACTGTGAAGTGTCCGTGAGTCAGCTCCTGGCTGCTTGAGAGACATCAGTGTTGCTCAGCTGCAAGTTCTTAGCAGTGGTCACTGCTTACTATGTGTGACTTTATCCACTGGGTGACAGAAGGGGAGGAAGGAGTACTTGGATTGAGGTGGCTTTTGGAGTATCACTAAAAACACAGCATCTTCAGGAGGATTTATTACTTTCCTGCATTACTGAAGGTCTCTTATCACACCTCATAACCACATGTTAATATTGTGAATGTGCTTGATTGGAGCTCTGTTCTCGCTGTGTGGATAGGAACAGGTTGCAACCAATTTGAAACAGGACCCCATGTGAAGTTGACAAAAATGTTGAAGTTTGGGGCCTTCATTTGATTTGTCAGATGTTTTTCTAACTACAGCCATTCAGGTGCCATTGTTTCACATTTTCTTCCTTTCTACAGCACCTAAAGGTAGTTAGTGGTGTAAAGTAGGTTTATTGTGTCTGCTACCACCTTGTTCTTTCATATATTTAGCATATTAGATCTTATGTGTACTTAGGAACCTGGATAAGAGAGGGCAACCTTCATAACAGGAACTTTTGGGTTATTTAAATATTGTCATCACACAAACTACTTCTGTACAAAGCTCACAAGTCTGAATTTTTGTATGTGTGTGTGACTAAGTGGATTTAAACAGTACCATTCAACTCTTCTTCCCCAGCCAAAAAGCTGAACTCCATCTGGCAGTTTTCATGTCTAGAAAAAGCTGGATGACTTCCATGGGAGTAACTGTAACACAGAAATACAGACAGACTTTTAGAGGAAGTGTTCCATTTCCTATGCTCCTTGCATCATGTGGTCATGAGCACAAAGTAAGGTAGTCTCTCAAGGAGGGTGACTTTGGAACATCCCTGTATTACCTGTCTTGCAAGGGAGCAGGCTGTGAGCTGTGAACACACTCACCCTGGGGCTGGGATCACAGGATAGCTGAGTTGGGAAGGAGCCTCTGGCAATTTCAGCCCTGACTGAAAGCAGAATGCCTTGTAGCCACTTGCTCAGGGCTGTGCCTAGCTGAGGTTTGGAGGTCCCCAAAGGCTCCACACCCTTTCTGGGCAACAGAGTTACATCTAAATGAGTTACATCTAAACCCAAAATGGAATTCCCTGTGTTTTGTTATTTTGTGTCCATTCCCTTTCAAGTTCTTGCTGGGCAGAGCTGCGGTTCTGTCTTACTCACTCCCCCTGCCCGGAGTGTTTGTGAGCATGGATAAATCCTTCTGAGCTTTCCCTTCCGGTACAGTAGCAGTCCCAGCTTGACCTTCTACAGCAGATGATCCAATCCCTTAATGGTTTTAGTGGCTCTTTGTTGCACTTGCTCCAGTACTGGAGAGCTCAAGGTATACACAGCACTCTGGGTGTGGTCCGTGAGTGTCCAGGTGATCTCCCTCCTGTGGGAGTGGAGAACTCAGTAAATGCCATTTTCAGAAGCTGAAGTAGTTGTACTGAAATAGTAGTTATGGTTAAGGCAAATGCATCTTTAAGTAGCTTCTGCTGTTCCACATTTGAGCACAGGTAGCTGTTAAATCTGCTAGTTTTGTGTTCTGTGTACAGAGCTCTATGACTCACCTGAGGAATTTCAAGAAGACCAGAGGTATCATTTGTAGTCTTATTTTGGACATATGACCATTCTGATATAATTTGATTTTTTTTGTAGACCCAGACTCTTCACTTTCCAGAATGTTTACCGGGTATGATGATCCTGAGAACATTAAAGTGTACGAAGATGAACTTTATCCTGAGGAGTCATCCAGTGAGCAGAGTGTTGATAGTGAGGTGGAGTTTCATCTCTACAGTCAGGTCCACTATTCCCAGGATCTTGGAGAAATCAGCACACTGGAAATGGATGAAGAAGCTGATGTTGGAGAAGTCATGGGTCAAAGTTCAGGTCTAACTGAGAAACAGGATGAAGATAAGAAGCTCACTGAACTCGCTGATGGTGGTACTCAGCTTCCAGATGAGCCCGAGGTCATCGTCCTGTCCGATACACCAGATGAAGACAGCATCTACAAAAGCAAGGCAATGGGGTCAAAATGCTCCTCAGCTCAAGGTAAAACACAGATCCACCCAGTATCTTCCACACCAAATCACACCAAAGCTGCTGGATGCAATGCCCTGTGTCCCCCTGAATCTGGTGTGGGCACACCGAGGCAGAGGAGGAGCCCTAGTGGGACGCCTACCCCAGGCAGTTCTGCTGGACCTGAAGCCATCCACGATGTGTTGGTGGTAGACGACAGCTCGGACGAGGAGAGCTTGACCTCTGACAGTGATAATGTCGAAAGCTGGATGCTCTTGGGAGCTGGTGTTGATGACAGGGATGGAGACATCATGTTGAACCTTGAGGGCTTTTCTACTCCTGTCTGCAGAGGTTGGTGCTTTTCATTGGCTTGTTTGTTCTTGTATGGGGACAGCAATTTCTCTGTAATGACACTGAAGTCAGTACTTGAAAGATGAACAGAAAGCAAACGAGTGCATGGCAATGATGCAAAGATGTGGTAAATGAAATTGTCATTATTTGTGCCATTTTAATACCTTTATTTCAGCAGCATGACATGTGGAAGGAAAATCAGCATTTTTCCTAGTAGAAATTTAGAATTAATATCAGAGTGATTTGTACTGTGAACTTTTCAACTTTGACATGTATTTTCTGTTTCTGGGAACTTAAAAGAAGTTGCTGTGTGCCAGACCAGAGACCTTTCAGCTCAGGACAGGGATGAGCTATAACAGGATGGAGGCAAGGAGTGGAGGGGAGTCCTGAGCATTTCCCCTGCCTGAATTCAGCAGTTGACTGCCCCCTCAGTACTCTTGACAGTTTGAGCTGTTCATTCGAAGTTGACTGGCTCTTCTTATGTGCATTCTGCGCTGAATTCAGAGAGGTATTTCCCCAACCACTCAAGTCTGACATTTTGGTATTTTGAAAAACATTCTTCCACATTAGAGCAAAGAAGTTGCATAAACGTGGTGGTCAGTGTGACAGAGTTTAGGCAAATGTGATCAACCAGGATATTTTCTTGCTCTTTTCTTTTCTGGAGCGCAAAGGCCATTATTGGGAACAGCATCCCCCTTGCTAGGTTGAGGGAAACCATGACCCAGACAAAGGCTGGAGAAAGAAAAAAAAAAAGAGAAGCTTATAAAAAAAGTAAGATAGACCGTACTTTGAAAGAAGTTAAAAAACTCTGTATGCCATAACTTTATTTGGTGCACATGTAAGTGAGGAGGTTTTGCATGGAATGGAGCATTCTGTGACTGTTCTGCAGGCTGACATCAGTGGAGTTTTTTGTCAGAGAATCTATAAACAGTGCTGCTGTTCACATGCTTCTGTGCTGTTTGAGAGGGAAGAGCTGAGGAATAGGTTTTGCCTTTTTCTTTGGTGAAATGCATATTTCAGGACCATAAATGTTGGATAATCTTCTGCTGGAATTGTGTATGTTTTTGTATAGCTTAGCACAGTTTGTGGATACACAGATTTTACTGTAAAGCACTCTGTCACAGTGTCAGAGGCCCTAATAAGCACACTGTGCTTGGAATGCATGTCGTTTTTTCCTCCTTATAAATCTTTTAAAAGTTTCTAAGAATTGCCTTACAGGTGTGCCAGTGCTGACTGAGGGGGCTGTTAAAAATCAAATGGGTACCAGGAGGCAGTTTTTGCTAAGTTATGTCATGTTTTTGTGACAAATATTGTCATGTTGTTTGTTCATAGTGTATGTTAGCAAGAAACAAGCCACATACAGAGCAGACAACAGGAGTAGAATTTCTCTGTACTGTATTAATGGGTCACACTTTTGGGAACTAAAATTGTTTCACAGAGGGTAGGCAATATGAACAGTTTTTGAGATGTTTTAGTGGGAAGTCAGACGCAGCCATACAAGAACATAAATACACCTTCTCTTCTTCTAGTCTGGTTTTGTTCTCAACAGTAGGCCAGAACCTTCTCCAAACCCCTCCAGCTTCTGATGGATGCAACTGAAATTGTGGTGTACAAAAGTTTGGTTCAGCTGCTCCTTTTCTAATACACTATGTGATCCCCATCCAAAGACATAGACTTAGAATATATTCTGTTGTAGGGGTGTGTGTATGTGTGTGTAATGAAAAACCAAAACAGCATCAAAATAGTTGTACGGAAGAGAAGCCATAAATGCTCCTAATGGCAGTAACTGTAATTTGCTTACTGAGCTTGTATCTCTCATCCTATAGACAATAATATGTAACTTGTCTAAGCGAAGGTGTCCTTGCCCATGGCAGGGGTTGGGACAAGGTGATCTTTAAAGCCTCTTGGAACCAAAACAGTTCTAGGATTTTGCAATTCTATAGATGACTGTACTGAAACATGAATATAAAATTTTTCAGTTCAAAGAAACATATTTTTTTAAATGCGTATGTTGGCAAAGTATCCTCTCAGAGATATTCTCTGCTTGTTCGTTTAAAGTATTTTGAGACATGCACAGTTCTGTTTTCAGGGTTTCTGGAGAAAGAGATAGGTGTTTTGGCAAAAGCACTGTATGTAAATTACAATTTTAGGGCCTGCTGTATCAGTAGGGATGATCATAGCTTGTAAGAGCTCAGGAAGCCTTGCCTTTCCCTTCTTCCCTGGAACTGCCTGTGAGTGTACATTGGACAGACCTCCCATGACAGTGTTGGGGTGCATCTATGTCCAGTTTGCTTCCCATGGAAAAGGGAACTGAAACGTGAACAGTCCTCTGACCATGAGAGCAGCCGGTTGTGTCAGTCATTTGATGAGTCTGCTTTCACATCTGAGTCCCTGAATGGAGATGCTGAGCTTCCATTGCGTCAAAAACAGCTCCTTAAGGAAAGAAATTGAACATACCTCCTTATTCTGTTCACTCCCCTACACCTCACTTGCCCAACAGGCTCTTGTCTAACAACCTTATTTTAATATTTTAATATTCTCTGTAAACAGTTAATGCCGTCCTGGTACCTTTAGTGCCCAGAGAGTCTTTCCCCTCTTCAGCTCTCCAGCTGTAGTTACCAGCATCTGTTGTGAAGGAAAGAGATGTCATTTGGCCGTGGGACATGAGCTGTGGGTCATGGTTGCAAATCAAGGTTTACCTTTTGGTCCTCAGCTGGTATCCCACAGGATTGTGACTGGTCCTCAAGTACCAGTGTTCCAGACACAGATGGGAATCTTCCCTCCCCTCTCTGCCCTGCTTCCCTATGGTTTTAGGTGCCTTTCAGTTTTTGGTTTTGCTTGACTAATACCACACTAAGCCACAGCATATTTTTGGATATATTTCTATAAAATTCCTGGTTTCCTTGGGCCAAAAGGCAGGACCAGGTACCTGTGTGTTCCCACCCATTGCTGGTGGTTTTGCTGGCATGACTGTCAGAAAACTGCCTGATGATGCTGCTGGTTGCTGTGCTTACAGGGTCCTACCTTCTGCACAGGGTGTTTCAAAAATGGGTAATTCAGCAAATCTAGGTCTTTGGTATAATCTGCACTCTTCTTTTTTTAAAGTTTAAGAGTCTGTAATAAAATGTGCAGAAAGAATCATTACAAACTGCCGTGCACTAGTGCAGAGAATTTATTTTCAGTGTCAGAGTTTCCATGTCTTTGGAGGAGTGTCCTCCCCTCCCACCCCTTCTCTCTGCTTTGCAGTAAGAGTTTATATGATAAGAGCGTTAATCTCCTGTAGTTGGAAGTCTTTCATCCATTTCTTCATTAAAACCTTCCTTTTAACATATTTCTTCTCTCATGAATAGCTGCAATCCTAATCTCTCTTTTCTTTTTTTTTTTTCTTTTTTTTTTTTCTTTTTTTTTTTTTTTTTTTTTTTTTTTTTTTTTTTTGGAAAGTCAGCTTTCAGAACTGCAGCATTGATGTCCGGCCACTAAGGGGTACAAAAAGCAATTTATCTTCTCTCTCCTGTATCCTTTGCCTGCCTGGCCCCTTTCTCATAGACTGGGTGTGAGTATGATTGAACTCTGGGCTTGGCAAGTATGTGTGTGGCTGCTTCTGACTCCAAAGAACACTTGTAAAATGAAAAAGGGAATAAAAGAAGTGTGTTTGAACATTTAGTGAATGAAAACATAAGAATATGCCTAAAATGGAAAAGAAAATTATTTCAAAAACATTTAATTTTTGCCTCTTCCCTAAAAAATAATGAAGGAGGAGGGAGTCTTCTATTTAGTGGCAGTAATTACAGCTTATGGAGTCAGAATGGAAAAAGCAGTCTCTGATAAATTTGACTTATTTTTTTATCACTATCATAAAGGAAATGCCCTTTGTGAACTATCAGTGTTTAAAATGGCTTCTTCTAGACATTGAACTTAAATTTATCTTAACTGTGTGGCAGAAACTACTCAAAAATCTGACCACATCTGTATTTCTTTTCTCTGTGTTCTGTTATTCAAATCCCTCAGTTTATTTGTAGATGTTGAAAAGGTGTAAGCATACTTCTAAAATAACAACAAAACACTATGAGCTTTGCTTCTTTTCCCTGACAGCTGCTTTTGAATGTGACCTTTGCATGATACAGTATGTTTTTGTTCTGGAATCTTGTGATTTGTAGCAACGACTTATTTTTTCCTACAAAAATCAGTATGATAAATTTTTCACTTTGCTAGGCCAGAGAAAAGCTGTGTAAAGGAGTCACATTTCCCTCTGCCTATTGGATACCCAAGTTGTGGAATCAATCTCAAAGTTTCTTTCAGAAGTAAAAAGATTTCTAGGTGGAAATTTCTTTAACAATCAAAATATATTTTGCTGTTAATACCTAGACATATTACTATTAATATGGAGAGGTGTGTGCTGCATTTCTTAAAAGCAGCAGGAGTCCTGGTGTGATCTGTGTCTTAGCTTCAGCGTCACCAGAACCCCAAAGCAGGGATTTATGCCCTGATAGCTTTGAGGTGGCTTGTCTGGCTGTTGCAGGCGGCTGCTCTGGAGGCCACACGTGGTGGCTGTGGCCTTGTCCCCCTCAAGGGGTGGCCTCAGCCCCCTGTGACACTGCCTGGAGCACAGCAGTGTGGGCACCCAGAGTCTCTCAGGCCATCTGATGGAAAAGCACACAGGAAAGATGTTTTACTCTAAAATCAGTGTTTTTTTAGAAGCAACCAGTGCTCGGAGCCATATTTGTGTGGGCTGGTCAGCCGTGCTCGTGGGAGAGTGCCATCCATGCAGCCCAGCTGGGCATGGAGGGGCTTCCAGCGGAATTTGTGGTCCTTGGTGTCCTGCCTGGGCTGTGCCTGTCCCCCTCCCCAGCACAGCCCACAGGGCTGGGGCTGCATCCCCCTTAGAGGGATGGACAGAGCATTGATGGGTTGCATCACTACATGGTGAGTGGAGTCCAGTTCTCATGTGTTTATGTATATGTTGTTGAACCCCTTTACGGGCTTGTTTTCTCCCAGAACTGCACCCTGCTGAGGGCTGTGATTTGAAGGATTTTCCTGTGATTTGAGGGGTTTTCTTCTCACTTGTGTTTGCTGGATCCCTGCCGTCATGGAAATGTGGTAGGAGTGGTTTGTGCATGAATTCCTGCAGCAGAACGCACCCTGGAGCGGGAGTCTGCAGTGGGATTCCACCTACCCCTTGGAATATGCAACACATGCATATGGATATTTTGATTAAAGAAAAAATCTTAATCTTCTTCACCGTGTAATGTGGATACACTCGAATCTCTTGATTATTTAAGAAAAAAATTAATAAAACTAATAAAGTTCCTTTGCAAATCCAAAGAGATCGAGGCTAAGCACATCCTGCAACCTGAGCAGCCCCTGTTCAGATTCCGTCACTGTTGTGGACCTGGCTCTCATTTAAATTTCCTCTAGCTTGGGATTGCTGACTAGGTTTTCTGCAAGAGTGCCCATGCTTACATGGTCCTATATTCTGTGTGACTTTTTTTCAGTTTTCCCACCTTTTTTTTCTCCCTTCTGGTGATAGTTATAAGGGGATTTCTCCCCCCTTTTCTGTTATCAGTTTGATCTTTCTTCCTTGTCCCTATTTCTTTGGCTTTCTTACAGGCAATAACAAACTCTCATACTGGGAAACTGATTTAATCCTTTTGAAAGAGAAGTCCTAGGTGTTTAAGCAATTAAAAAGTGCAGTGGATACAAAAGATATAGGGAAAAAGTGAAGTTTGAGGTGAGCAGCCAGGTGGAGGGGGATAGAAATCTGACCCTGCAGCCTGCAACACCACTACAGTGATGCTGATTCTGAGGCAGGGATATGTGGTCACTCCTTTTGCTTTAAATCTGAAGGAAATGCAGAAGTATCTCATCAGGCTGCTGCAGTGCTTGTGCATGTTCAAGTACACACATGCCTGTGACATAGGCTGGCAAGGCCTGGGGTGATGGCAGTGGTGGTCTTTGTATTCTGTTAATGTATATAGTTTTTATTTCCAAAATTCATATTGGTGAGTGCTGTGTGTCTGCTGTGACTGTATCCCACGTGGAACAGCCCTGGTCCAGCGACCTTTGCCAGGGGAGAATTGTGACTGCAGGGGACACACTGGTGGGTGTGGGTGCGGGTGCACACTCCAGTTCCTCTGCTGAGGGTCCCCAGTTCCCTGCAGCATTTCCTACCAGCAAGACAGTTTTTGTAGTCATGGAATTTGGGTTTAAGCTGTTTCTTTTTACATGGCAATTTTTAGCAGTGGTAAGGTTTCCCAGCTGCCAGGCTCAGCCTCTTCCTCTCCGTGGTGATGGTGTTTGACTGCATTTCCTCTAAAGCTTCTGCTAATGCCTCTGATTTCACATCATATGCGACATTCCCAGCTATCCAGAATATGTCCTGTCAAACAGTAGCATTAGCACTGAGGAAAGAAGATAATTAATGTTCTCTGTCTAGTCTTGGACTTTTGTTGGTGGATGTGGATCACCAAGAGTAGCGTATCCCATGCGCTGCTGGGAGCCATGTGCACAGAAGCAGCTGCAGAGGTGTTTCTGTCACCAGTTTGGTGTATTTTGGCACCGGTTTGGTGTATTCTGTCATCAGTTTGCTGCCTTTTCACAGCCTCAGGTGTCAGCAGTGGTTGGTGTTCCTTTGTTCACACTTTTGAAGTGGAGATGATGGGAATGCGCTCAGAGAGCCTGAGGAGGCCCATTAGAGACTGCAGATTCCAGTGACAGTCACAAAAGCACCTCTTTGCCCTAAGTGGGCAGATTTCTCTGCACTTTGCTGTCTTGCATTGTGCTTCGTGGGTAATTTTGATGTGCCTGTCCTTATTCTGAGCCCCTGAGGCACCAGGAACAGCCAGGCATCCTCAGGACAAATCTTTCTCCATCAACTCCTTTAAAACCTCAGCAGCCAGGCAGTGAGGGGGGAGCATGGGGGGAAGCTGCCAGATGCTCTTTTCGGTCTCTTTTTGAAACTCTCTGTGCATGGTGAAACACCAGAGCTTGCTGTACCCTGCTGGAGCGGGGGCAGTGAGGAGGCGGGCGTGTTCCAGCCCGGTGCTGACCGTCCCTGCCTCATGCTGCACTGCCCTCCCTGGCTTGACGCTGCCCAAAGGTAAGACACCAAGCCTGGAACTGTGCCTTGTGATTTTAAAACTTCACCTGCACAGCTTGGGGGATCCTCCCTCCCCCAGTCGAGACTCGGGGTTGGCTCCCCAGGAGTGTGTGTGGTGATGTACACACACAAACACACGTGTGAGCACAGGCACATGTATGTGCTTGTGTGTGTGTTTGTAGGTGTGTGTGGATGTTTGGCATTTCCACATGTGTTATGTTCCCGTGGCATATCTTGGCAAAGAAACCTAAAGGGGGGAACGTTGTCAGCTTTGAATAGAAATTTCAGTAGGGTCCCCTAACATGCCCGTAAGAGGAGCAGCAGCATTCCCAGCCCTGGAGTCCGTGTCAGAGGCTTCAGCCAGTGACAGCCCAGCACAAATCCGAGCTGTCCCCTCAGGCTGGCTCCCCAGGACACAGGCAAAGTTGGCGTCATTTGTACTCTAGGTTGAATGGGTGTGTGCTGAGGGGATGTCCCCACTGGATTTTTAATTATTATAACTTTGTTTTGGCATAAAAAGAACAGAGAAGAGATCCTTCTAGGAAATCCTTGTCAGCAGTTGGAGCAGAGAGACAGTTCTTTTGGCATTGGCAGTGTGTGTATGTCTCACATGGTGGATCCGTGGTATATGTTTGTGTGATTGAGATTTTCAGATAGGAAGCCCGAGTGTTTAAAACATACCCTTTTGTTTAAAACGAAGCCTGAAAGCTGAGCTTTGGTCACTCATTTGGGATTTTTGTAATAGGTTTTTTTTTCATTTTGAGGAGCAGCTTCGCGCAGGTGAAACAGTGCCGTTTTTGTTGTCATTTCCCTAAAAATGGAGTGGTTTAGTGGTGGCTGAAGGTCACGGTCTTTTGTGTTTTGCTGTAGTTTCTCTTACAGGATGCTGTGAATGGGCCCCAAAGGCTGCTGCCTCCAGGGGCCATCAGTCCCTGTCACGGCATCTGGAGGCTGCAGGGAGCCGGCGGCCGCTGTTTTGGGTCAGAAGGGACCTTAAAAACCATCTTGTTCCATCTCCCTGCCATGGGCAGCAACACCTTCCACAAGACTGGGTTGCTCAGTTTTATATAATTTAATCTTTTGTTGGGGCAGCCTTGTGTTGTTAGCAAAGAAAAATATTTATTTTGCAAACCAACAGCAAAAATATTCTTGAAAATACACATGACGTGTTTTTGAGGTGTCAGTGATGTGATTTTATGTTTTTAAACACAACTGACATGTTTGTGACGTATGTCAGTGATGTAATTTTTTTTTTTTTTTTT
>WEIU01021320.1:36241-65625 GCA_013389925.1 Aegithalos caudatus
TTTTTTTTTTTTTTTGCGGCATACACATGCAATCTCCAAAGGACAAAAGCTGAAAAACACTTTTCCCTTTTATTTAAATACACATTTGAAAATAATTTCCCAATGAACTCAAATAATTAGAAGGAGCATATGGAATTTTAAATTTGAAAGCTTGGCTAATCCTGACTGGCTTTGTGAAGCTTGAAATCTGCAGGAATTTGAAGGAGAAAGCAGGCTCTTTAGGAACTGAATTCTCCACAAAAGAAAGTTTTTCTGGTCCTACTTTATTTTAGTGCTGTAGGAAAGGCTGAACATCTATTAGGAGTAACCTCATTGAGATTTTATTTCTTTTTAGTTTGGCTAATACCTGATTTCTTTTCCATCAGTAAGATTACGACCGTTTCTCAGTCACTGTTCTTATGTTGCCACTCCAGTTTGTGTCTTATAGGGAGGAGACTCACTCAAAAAATAGACATAATGAAAATGCCCCAAAGTCCTTGTCAGTGCTTCAGAAAATGTTCAGATGCAAGAACAGTTCATTCAGGTGCTCTTCTATACTGTCGTTGCTCTGAAAATATAAGCATGCAAAGGGAACAACTGGGCGGGTGGGATGTGCAGGTGAGGTTTAATATGTCCAGCTGGTAATTTTATTTTTTAATGTTACCATCCACAAGAAAAAACATGAAAACTACTGTTAAATATAAATTCATTCAAGGACACAGAAAAGCATTAAAAATGCTCTTCCAGCCTGAATGGAGGATTTAGACAGCCAGAGAGTTCTTTTCAGTTTGTTTTCTAACATTCAGCTTTGTTCTTGTAATTTCAAAGTTTGTTAATAAACAAAAATGCTAAATGAGGCACAGTTCTGTACAAAACAAGTGAAAAATCAGAGTTATCAAACAATTCTTATCCAGGAAAAGAAAAAAAATTAAAATTACATTAAAATTACATCAAGGATTCAGTGTCAGACTGTTTTCACCCACCCCCACACTAAAAATTCTAAGTTCTAATTATTGACCAATGTCAATAGTTAATATGTAATTAATAGAGCAATTTCTTTAATATTTATACAAACCATAGTGTAAACATAGATCTTCAAAATAATACTTCATTGTATCTTTCAAGAAACAATTATGCTAACTGTGTGCCTTTCATCTATGTACACTCAAATTTTATTTAACAAAATTCATCCCTGTATATTCATTTACAGCAAAATCTTTGCTCGTATGCATATATAGTGTCTGTAATTGCAGAAATGTTGAATGTTTAAAGTTACATTTGTTGTTTCTTTGGTTTGACTCTCCCACTCCCATTTGATTTGTTGTTGGGTTTTTGGTTTGGGGTTTTTTTTTGGTTTTTTTTGAGGGCGGTTTGGTTGGGGTTTTTTGTTTGTTTTGGTTTTTTGTATGTTTGGGGTTTTGTTTTTGTTGTTTGTTTTGGGTTTGCTTTGTTCTGGTTTTGGAGAGAGATTCCTTAAAATACATGGATTATTTTAAAAATTCTAAATAAGTTGGAAGGAAAAAGAAAAACAGGTAAAATCCTTGTTTCACCACAAGTTGGAAAAGCACAGTAATTATGACTTTTTCCTTTAATAGAAAGGTCTCGCTTTCCTTTTTAGGAGTTCCAGCAACAAGCAATAATGAGTAATTCACATAGACTTTAGCACAAGTTATTTTGGAAACTTAAAAATTACTCGTGTATCTGCTCTGTATTGAAGAAGTTAAACTTTTCAGTCTTTTTAGTGCAGTACAAGATCTGCCTTAGGAAATACGTTTTATTGTTGAAGTGTGGTCTTAGGATAAGTTCTCTCTTCATTTTGATATTGCCACATTTCATCCTTGGGCTTGAAGATGAAACCTCAATCCCGGGAAAGGAAAGAGTGACAGAAGTTGTGCTTGGGCTCTGTGTGTGTCCCACAAGACAGACTCAGTCCTGTTGCCCCTTCCAAGGCTCATTTCTGACCCTGAAGGAGGTAAAACATTGCTGTGGTTTCTCTAGTGTGCTCTTCTTTTTCTCTCTACCTTTTCTGATTAAAAATTTGTCCACCTCTTTCTAATTCTACCAGTGAGTTACAGTATCATCCGAAGTGCATTAAATGTCCTCTCCTCACCTTGCCTAAAGGTCTATAATTCTACCTTCGAGAGTTCAAATTACACTCCTTGGCCTTTCTGCTCTGTCCCCAAAGTAATCCCCTGACATAGTTTCAAATAATAGGGAACTCATCTTTGGAATTATGCAGGTAATACCTTTGGTGGCACATGTGATAGTTTGAAAGATACTGTCAGGTTGTTATTTAATTGGAATACTGTCAATGTCGTATTTTTTAATTATTCATGCTTTTTGAAAACTATGGTGAAGACTAGAAAGCAGCCAGCTGTGTAGTAGCCTTAAAATGTACATTGGTTATCACAATTTAAAAAAAAAAAAAAAAAAAAAAAAAAAAAAAAAAAAAAAAAAAAAAAAGAGACCAAAGAAGAAAAAGAAAGAAAACAGCTATTAAATGCCATTTTGCAGGCATAAGTTATTTTCCATGGCTGATTAAAGAGCATCTCCTGAATCGTGTTGCTTGAGGATATTCAGTGTCAGCAAATTTGAGGGTTTGTGATGTTTAGGACTTATTGCATATGTGGGTTGCTAAAGTGTCATGCCTAAGGACAAAACTAGGTAAATACACCTTTGTAAAACTGAACTGGTGAGTTTCCTGACAAAAGCCATGCCAGCTCAGCCTCGGGTTTTGAACACAAGAGGCCTTGGACATGTCGAGGATCTCACATTCTTATACTTTTGGAAAAGCAGAAATCCAACCATGTCTTAGAAAGGCAGAGTCTTTGGCTGGGACCTCTTATTCCTAAACAAAGATGACCCTGCAGTGTAGAGAATCCTGGTGGGGCAGGTGACATTTTACAACTACAGTGCAGGTAACCCAGAGGATGGCATTACCTCAGGAATTAACATCCCACAGCACAGGGCATTCCCAGTGCAGCAGAAACTCATGCCGAGGCTGCGGGGCATTTAAGCCTTGGAAAAGAAGAAATGCATTGCCCAGGAGGCAAATTTTTGAGTAAACTGACAGAAATGTGTTATTTTTGCTCACAGTTTTAAACTAGATGCACTTTGAGTGTGCATTTGGGTATGTGCGTGAGCGAGGGGGATGCTGAGGATTTGTCCGTCTGTGTCTGTGGAAGCAGGGAAGGAGGGGTGTGCTGCGCGGGGGTGCAGTAAGGGAGATAGTAGGCACAGCCTGGAGATGGGGCTCCCAAAGTGCCAGGAGTAGCTGCCCAGCTCAGCTGAGTGGGAAGGCTTCTCTGCCAACCGGGAGCTGGTGCCAGACAGCCGCGAGAAGGGACTGCAGGGGACAGGCAGGGCCGGCTCCAGGGACAGGAGCCAGCAGCACTCCCGGCTGTGCTGCGTCCCCTGGCGCTCAGCTTGCCCCACCAGGCCTCCCGCAGAAACAGTGTTGGTCATCCGATGGCTAAAAGGGGGAAATTTGCCTATTTAATGACAAGGCTTCCCTAATTCTAGCCAAGATTCATAACACACACTGCTAAATACCTGGTTCTGTTTTTGTTGTTTTTTTTTTTAATTAGGAAAACAATAGTAAAACTTTGAAAAAGCTTTTATTTTAAGCAAGTATGTTCTCACTGAGAAACTAACTTTAGTGACAGAAATTACAAAGGCTAAACCTTATTTCTGGCACTTAATTTCTCCTTTGCAGTGAGTTCAGGCAAAGCCCACACAGTCAAAGCCTCCAGCACAATGTGCTCCTGGCAGTGTTCACCTGCTCTGTGACCCAGCGTGTTGTCATGATCCCATCAGGTGTGTGTTGAGACAGATTTGCTCATGATGTGGTGCAGGTGCTCACCTGAGGAGCAGTCATGTTCAGGTGTTCACTGTCCCGTGGATCTGAAGCCTCCTCTTGGCTTCTGTTACTACTCCAAGAGGAAAACTTAGTGCACAAAGGAGATTTTAGTGAGTGTCCATTTTCTTTCATTTTGGCTCTTATTTCTGGAATCGTGGCTGCCCTGCTCGAGATGGGTCAGTACAAGTAAGTGACAAATGTATAATTAAAAAATACAACAGTTTCATTTGGGTCTAATTGATAGCTCAGATTATTAAATTATTGAATTGAGTGAAGTTCTTCCTATTTCTTTCTGTATTATAGAGATCCCCTGAAACCAAATAATTTTTTTGGCTTTGAGAGTTAAAGCACTGTGCTGCTCTTTACAGAAAGAAATAATAGTGCTAAAGTGATGTTCTTTCAGCCCTAGCATAGCTGTGAGGTCAAAGCAGACACACACAGTACAAAACTGTCCTCCAAAATCCTAGAAAAATATTTTCTGGTGTATTATTGCAATTGAGCACGGATTCTGGAAGCTAAAAGTCTTAATTATGATCAGCTTCCTGTCTTCACCATGGCAGCTTTCCTTTAATTAAAAAAACCAAAAACAAAAACAAACAAACAAACAGAAAAATAAGGAGTTCTTTTCTTAACTAACTTGCAAATTTTGCTAGTAGTTTCTTCTGTTTGAGGTTACTAAGTTCTGTTCTATTCTGTTCCATCATTAACATGTCACTGGGCACTGTACTATTGTTTTCGATATTCATTTCGGGGAAAAACCAATTTTAAAACACATTAAATGACAAGGAAATTAGGGTAGATGCAAAATTTAATTTATGTATTATTTCAATACTTGTAGATGTATTGAACACTAGAAAATAATTGCTTATAATTTTAAGAGAATTTTTTGTTTTCTTGAATACGTGGAATCAGAATTTTTAACTTGATAGCATTTCCAATGCTTTTGCAATAATTCTGGCTAACTTCTGTTTCTTTAAAATAGAAATTATGTGCAAGAATAATCTTTAGTATAGTTACTAAGTTGAAGAATCAAGTATTTGGATGTTAAGCAGGGCATTTTAGATAGTGAATGCTTATCTGTACTAATGGTTAGTTTTAAAGAATATATTACAATATATCATTGGAAGTTACTTCTACAGAATTTTAAAATAAATGTTACTATACAGTATTCCTTGTCTCAAACTCAGTTATTTTTCAGGACTTGGTTTTCAAAGCTGCCTGGGTGGAACAGAGATTGATACATCTGGCATGGTTGAAACCTGTGTTGTTGTTGTGTAGGTTAATGTCTTTTATGCCCTGAGGGAAAAAAAAAAAATAGAGGAACAAACCCACAGAAACAAGTAGCACTAAAGAAAGAAAAAAGTACTTAGAACAATAAAACTCAATGTTAAAATTGCCCAGGCATTTAATTAATAATTTGAACAGTGTGCAGTGAATGCACACTGAGACACTGAGAACAGCAGGGAGGTTTCTGCTCAGCAAAATGCTCACACATGCTCAACCTCACTTGCTGACTTGTGTCCTCCAGATTCAAGGCTGTAGCTCACCTGGCTGCCCCTGTATCCAGGGCATGAGTGGGCGTGTCACTGCAGCAAGGAACATTTCAGTCCACATTGAGAGTTTAAAGACTGGAAGAGCAGCATGGCCATGGGGAGTTTTTAAAAATGGGAATGTTTGATCTACATTTCACCCTCCTGCAGCCCCAGAGCCCTGCCAGAGTCTTGGTACTGCCATACACCAGGAAATGGCACCTCCAGGTGTTCTGCATGATAACCTGTGGTGGCCATTTGAGTTGGCACAGGCCTTGACCTTGAGAGGTTTTAATTTTTCATAGAATCACAGAATGATAGATTGGTTTGGATCAGAAGGAATCTTAAAGCTCATCCTCCTTTACGTCCTGCCATGAGCAGGGGCACCTTCCACTATCCCAGGCTGATCCAAACCCCAATGTCCAACCTGGCCTTTGGCACTGCCAGGGATCATGGGGCAGCCACAGCTTCTCTGGACAGCCTGTGCCAGGGCCTTACCACACTGTCAAGAAATAATTTCTTCCCAATATTCCGTCTAACCCAGCTTTCTATTACTGTGAAGCTGTTTTTGATGTCCTATGCTAAATTGTAACCTATTGTTTGTCTAAAGCTTTGTGGGAGAGGTCCAGTGAAATATTCTGACAACTCCAAACAACCCTTCCCACCCAGGCTCTCTGGCATTGTGTAGCATTGGCTGTCAGAAGCTGTTCCACACCAGGCAGCAATACAATCTGGGGCAGTATGCTTCCTTTATCACATTTGCTGAATTGTGAATAAAGCCCAGACTGTAGTATGCTACAAATGTTTGTTTTCTTCTGGCTACTTGGTATACTTAATATATTAGTGAGCAATATTAGTGAAATCAGGATCCATATTGTAATGTCTCTTTTTTAAAAAAATAATTTCTCTAACAGATGGACATACACTGCTTTAATTCCTTAAGACACATAAGCAGAGTTCTTTTCAAAATTTGGGCAGAGCCTTTTCACCTGGTCAGTGAAGAGCTACTTTCCTTATTTAAGAAAAATAATATTTTACCATCTTTTCAGCAGCAATTGAAAGAGGTAAATACTGTGCTCCTTTGACTGTATTGGTATCTCAAGAGGCTCCAGAAGAGCTGGAGAGACATTTTGTATGAGGACCTGAGTGACAGTACAAGTTGAAATGGCTTCACACTGACAGTGAGTTGGATTAGATGGGTTATTGGGAAGGAATTGTTCCCTGTGAGGGTGGGGAGACCCTGGCACAGGGTGCCCAGAGAAGCTGTGGCTGCCCCTGGATCCCTGGAAGTGTCCAAGGCCAGGCTGGACATCGAGGCATGGGGCAGCCTGGGATGGTGGAAGGTGTCCCTGCCCATGGCAGGAGGTGGACCTGGATCAATTTGAGGTCTCTCCATACCCAAAGCAGTGTGGAATTCTGTGATTTCTGTGGCCCCAGTGTGACAGTGACAGCAGCACAGGCTCTGTGTAGGTGTGTAGGTCCGTGCAAGAGTGACTGCATTGTCACCAGAGCACACTGGACCAGGTATGAACTGTAGGACTTTGAGAATTTTTGATTGTTAAAAGCTGCTGCAGTCTCCAAACTATTGCAGTGTATAAAACATAGCAGTGTAGAATGACTGCATTTTTTAAAACCAACATTGGCTTTCCTTAACTGTCAGCCCAAATACACCATGCTAAAGTAACCATAAAACTTTTTGTTCTGATAGGAATAATTGTTTAGCAAATACAATAATATATGAATATAACACTGTTTGTTGAATTCCTAGAGGGGAAAAAGGAGAAATTAATAAAGGAGAAATTAATCTTAATAATCTTAACATGTGGCTCATGAGGTTTGGGTGCAGAGGACAGCACAGGGGTGCAAAAAGGCATGGGAAGTTAGAGCTTTAATAATTGACAGTCCTCCAGATGTCTGCTGTCAGTTTGTGTTCGTTGTGATGTAAAAAAAAAAAAAAAAGGTAGATATGCACAATTTATCAATGCCATGCACAAGACTATATAGATCTCATTTAAAAATTAAGATGAAATATTCTCATTTCTGACACTTTCATGTAAGAAAATATTTTAGGGTCTCCCTGTCAAGGGTAGGAGCTGAAATCTGTATTTTATCTATTTAGGCAACTGCTGCTTTTACTACAACAGTATTCGCAAAAATAAACATGTTATCAGTGAAGCCCTGAATCTGGACATCGGTTACCACTGTTTTAGTGCTGAGCCGAGGTGTGGAGAAGTTGGGTGGCGGAGCCCAGCATGTCTTGGGAGCTGGAAAACGGACTGGCATTGAAATTACATTATTTCTTCCCTAAGATATTTCAGATTTTTTGGTGGTCTTGCCATTTATTTTATCATGGGAGAAATACAAGAGGCTTTTCATGCTATGCCTTGATCTCAGTGTATCCAGACACGTAACTTGGACGAGCATGAAGCAGAGAGGAGTAACCTGTGTAAATCTTTCTTGGCATTTTTGTAGGAAAGAGGTGGAGCTTATTTTTTTTTCCCTGTCACTGTTAATGGTGTGTTCCTAAAATATGATGGATTTATGAATATGTTGAACGTGTCTTTCCTTTTTTTGTCTTATTTCTGTGCTCCTCACTTGCAGCCGCAATGGCTGAACAATGAGCCGTGTGGTGTGACAGGTAAATTTCACAATTTACCTGCTGTAATGGTGTGCTCTGTGCTGCTGTTCAATCATCTCAGAATTTTACTTGCCTGATTAGTTGAGTGCAGCAGATTTTCAATTTAAATGTAACTTCATCTGCTTGATTAAAAATGTAACAGAACATTATCTGTTGCAAATAAATTTCAGAGGAAAAGATGATTTTGCCTGTTTAAAAATAACATCTGTTTATATTGGCTGGGAGCAGATGATTAATACCTCTCTAATTTCGAGGTTTACCAGTCCAGCTCACCTGTCTCTTTGCATGGATAGCTGAAATTGATGGCTGTCGGGTATAAACATTTACCTGTTGATGTTTATTTGATGGATTTCTTTTTTAAGGATAATATAGAATCCCATCATTGGGCATTCATTTATTTGCTGCTCATCAAGATGATTGACAGTTTTGCCAGCAACATAGAAAAAGGCTTTCCTCCTTGGCACGCACCAGAGAAATTCACTCCTGAGTGATAAGTGCCTTGCCAGAGAGGACAGATTTCCCAGATTTTCCAGTTCCAGTGTTTATTTTGGTGACGCTGAGGGGAGGCTGTGGCTGGTGCTGGGTGTCTGACAAACATCAAGCGATCCCAATCTACTGCTCCAGAGATGATGGCTTGTTTAAACCGCAGAGCATCACCAGGGAAGCTGGAGCAGTGGTGACCCCAGCAGCATTCCAGGCCAGTGCAGGGATCTGCGGGAGCACTGGCTGAGTGCTGGTGTTAACCCCAACAGATGGGGACCCTCAGGGGGTGGCACCGTCCTGTGGTATGGGAGCACTGTGGATGCTGATCCCTGGCCACCATCAGCCAGTCCACAAAGGATGTCAGCTGGTCCTGGCTGCCATCAACCATCGGCAGCAGGATCCATTCTCAGCAGGATGCCCCTCTGCTCCTGCTCTGTGCTCATTCCTCAGTGTGCCCACAGGGATGCCAGTGCCCTGCACCCTGCCAGCCCTGCTCTTCCAGTGAAGCCTCTTGCTTGCCGAGAGCAATCCTGGGACATGCCAGCTGCACCCCAAAGGGTGGGAGCAGTCACAGTTCCCTGTAGATGTGATGGTGAGCAGGTTGGAAAACGGGTCGGGACAGCACTGCCAGTGCTGCAGAGCTGCTCTGCAGCCTGTTGCAAAGCTGTGCCCACTCCTGCACAGGGTTGTGTCACTGTGTTCCTACTGCTTTCTCCAGGGCTGTTTTTTCAAATCCAGAAATTAGATGTTATAGAAAGATCTACAGCCTCTTCATCTCACTCATCTCTTAAAGCTATGAAAAAATAATTATTTCCGTGAGAGATCGAGATGTGTTTAAATGCAATTCATATTAAGGTAGCTAAGGAAAACGCTGTAAAATTTTTGTCGACTTTAACTGAAACTGAACTGTGCACACCTGGGTCACACTGACACAGCATCCAGGGACAGGGCTTGCAGCTCACAGGTCCAGCCATTTTGCCATAGCTTGATTCCCAACCATGGTACATTTCCTCTGCAGCTTACAGCTAAGGTTGCTGCTGAAGAAAGTAAATACAGTGGTGATCCATGCTTTCCTCATGTTCACGCCTGGTTTTTTCCTCAGGCTGAGCAGTAACACTTTTTTTTTCCCATTTATTTTTTCCGAGCCTGGGTATTCTGAGCCTTTCAAGACCCCATTACATTGTTCCCACAGCATAAAGTGACAACAGCTTGGCAAAGGAACTAAAACTCTGATGTCAATGTCTGTGTGTGGCTGGCAATGCCCTCCTCACATAATTCTCTGTGTCAAGTGGAGCTTCCCTTCCTCACAAACCAGATGTGATACACAGGTGGAGTTTGGTTTTTTCCTGCTGCTGTAACACTTTGGAAAACTCACATCAAAAGTTCAGTTATTTTCTGGTGGGTTTAAATTGTCAAATACACATATAGAAATTAGTGTTAGAAATTAGAAATCTATTACCAGCTCCTGTCTCTGAAGTTGTCATCAAAAACAATTCTCCCTTCCCAGCTGCGGCGTCTCCCTCAAACACACTTCACTTTCAGACAAATACAATCCTGAATTAGGAGAGCAGCCTTGGTGTTCAGCTTTTCCTTTGGCATGTTTTTGGGAATTTTTGGTGTATGTTGTTACATATGTGAATTTGTTTATTCTTATACTATTAGATAATTCTCCTAAATACGTAGCTTTGTTAACATACAGCCTTGATACCACCAGAAGCTTCCATGTTTGTCAGCTCAAAACATGAATGTCTTTTATGAGCACCTCTGTGAACATAGCAAATCACGTCCAGTTTGGAGAAAAACCCTTTATTTTTGAATTGCCATTTGTTTTGTATTGTTTTGCCCTCTGTATAATAAATACAGAGGAGTTCTATGTGCTGGGCATGTAAATAAACCTGTTAGGTTTGGGGGTTTTTAGTATAGTCTATTTCTCTTTATTATATATGAGTGAAAGGGTTATTGTATTTTCAGATCTAGAAGCTCAAGGCTAATCCAGGCTGCGTGGAAAACAAGGGGGTGTACTTCAGAGGATTTGCTGGAGTTGGGCTATTGTTGGTCTCAAAACACAGCCTCAATGGGCCTAGATGACCTCATCTTTTGCTGCCCGCTAATCCACCACCTCCGTTTTCACCATGTCTCAGAAAAGTTTATTTAAGGAGACTTGCAGTGGAATAATAGCTGACGCTTTGCATAAGTCATAAAGTCAAAGTTAAACAAGTACATCTGTGTTGTACATTGTGTACCAAACACTGAAGGAGAAAACTTCAAAATTTGCAATTGGACTAGATTTTTATAGTAATGCTTTAATTTTACTTAAATGACATTAAAACACAGAGCAGCCTCATGCAGTCCATAACTAGTACTTCTGTTTATTAGTATCTGTGGTTCAGTTACTGTTTTTTTGAAATGCCTGTACTTTCAGTCAATGCTAGGAAAGCAGTAACTGTCTTTGAGTGGGAATCTCATTCCTTGTGTGCTTATGCCTCTGCCCCATCCCTGGAATTGTTCAAGGGTGGATCAGATGGGGTGTGGAGCAGTCTGATCTACTGCAAGGTGTCCATGCCCATGACAGGGAGGCTGGATTAGATGGACTTTAAGGTCCCTCCCAACCCAATCCATTTCATGATTCCATGTCTCTGTGATCCCTGAATCTGTCAGAGCCCTCCAGACCCATGTCACAGCTGTGGCTGGGCCTGACCATGTTATTCTTCATTTGTGGATTCTATCATTGGAGCTGCACCCAGAAGCTGAAGTTGTCTGTGGGTACTGTGAAATACCATCTCTCTCTAAGGATAATTGGAAAATATAATTTAACCACCCATTTTCATTGGAAGCCTCAGCCTCTTTGTACTGCAGAGAAATGCTGTGCAGAGGTCCTCAGTTTTCATTTTTTCAAGGAGCTGGAATCTAGCTATGTGCTACATAAAGCTGCCAATAAGAGTTAACTATAAAGGAGAAAAAAGGCAAAGCAGACCTGGAGAAGTATTTTCATGGTCTTACCTCCAGTTATTGTTAGGGTAGCTAGTAGGCAAGAGGTGTGTGGGATGCAGTTATTTGACTGGTCACAGAACCAAAAAATAGGACTTGGAGGTTAAAAAGCTGAAGTTCACCATATAAACAGAGTCAAAAGTTGATCCCCAATCTCTGACTCATACCACAAAGTTCTGTAGCCATTGCACTGGCAGTTGGACCATGACCCATCAGTGTTTTCATTCTCCTAGAGATGTCTGTGGCTGTGCCTCATGCCTGGTTTGGCTCCATCCTGAGCCTCTCAGGAAATACCAGACTTTCTTTACTGCTGTCACCCCTTTCTCCATCTCTATTTCCTTTGCTCACCTTCTTCATGCCCTGCATGTGCTGCCTTTGACTCCAGCTGGAGGATGGCTCCAGGTGCCAAGACAATGGTTTGGCTGTGTTGCACAGAGCCCATCCACAGGTGAGCAGGTGGAAATGGTGCCCTAAAGCCTGTGTGGCACTGGGTTCTGTCCCTTGCTGCAGAAAGGTTGGGGCAGATGGGCCAGGCAGGGGCAGGAGCTGGCAGTCCAGCCGGTCACAGGCCCAGTCCATGCCCGGTCAGGGCTGTGCCTGTGCCATCCACTCCAAGTCCTGGTGGTCCCATCAGCAGGTTAGGGAGGCTCTTTGCTGCTCATGGCTGCTTATCTCCCCACTCCCAGAGCCCAGCAGCCACGTTCAGTAGTGATCTGGGAATGCCTCCCTTGGCTTGCTGGAAGAGATGATGGCTAGCTAGGGTTTGCAGCATCAGTCCCTCGTGGTGATACCCAGCTCGGTGTGTTACTGCCAGGGGCATTCACAATGTCCTCCATGTGGGGAGGATGGAGGCACCTGGGGACAAAGCAGGATAAAAGTCTGGCAGCAGCAAAATTGTAGTTTCTGTGGAGAAAAGTTCCTTGGCCTTTCAGAAGAAAATTAAAATCTCAGATCTCTGGAGTTAAGGAATTTGAGATTAATTTGTTAACTCAAATTCCAGTCATCTCCTTGCAGACACAACTATGCCAGGTCCTTCAAACCCTTCAAAGCTGTGAGGACAAGAGTTTATACACTGATTTTATACCCTGAATTACATTGTAGAAGGCAAGGGGGACATGATTCATACCTGCATAACTCAGTTATGATAGGCCTTGTTAAAATATCACTTACCAAGTGCTTTTTCACTGATTTGTTTTTGTGGTGCCATTTTTTTAAATCCACATCAGTAGTATTACAGTAAATGTTTATGAAGTTTAAATTTCTTTAGCTGAAAATGCTTACCTGAACATCCAAGGTAAGAAGGAAGGTACTGCAATAACAAGTAGCTGTAAATTGCTGTGTATACCCTTCTGTTGTTTTGAAGTTTGGATCTGGCATGGGGATGTTTTCCTCTTGCAGTTTGCATTATGAACTCCTGTTTTTACCACTACTAATGCATCCTGACAACAAGAAAAGTGATTGCAGTCTTCTCATCTCTTTGAAAGCAATTTTATTTACTTTCTTTTAATAACTTTACTAGTAAAAGTAACTTTACTAGGATTTTACAATCTCTTGCTCATGAAGCATGAGTTCTCCTACATATATACTATATTCAGAGCTGCTGATTTTTACTACTTAAGGTTTGTTTGCACAGTTAGTATGAAAATATTCCAAAAAAATGATGAGGTTTTTTGTCTTCAGACAAAATTACACTTTTTCAGCTGTTGATCAGAAAGTTGCAGCATTACAACCTCCTACCTTAAAACTCTGCCCAGGAGACACCAGTGGGGATTTGTGACTCCACAGGTTATCAGTAGTTTCCATGTTAAGTACAAGACATCGGGAAAACTTGTTATCTGTGGCAAAAACAAATATTCCTGAAACTCCAGCTGAGTTGAGGGACCCATGTTGAGTGACCGTGACAAAGTTACTTCTTTTCTCCTGTTTCACAGTTTAATGCTGTGGTCAGCCTTCACACTGACTGGAAGGCTGCAGCCAGCCGGGATGGGGCCAGGCAGGCCATGGTGGACACTTGGCTGCCCCTTGCCGACCTTGGAATGGCCAGTACCTCCCCTCAGAGGAGTGGGGAAGGAGCACAGGAGGGGCCCTGGGGCTTCATTCAGTGCCCATCAAAGCAGCCACCTCCTCTGTATTCCTTGCTGCCATGCCAGGTGCATGTCAGGGCCAGTAGAGACACTAAAAATGAGGTGGATGAGAACTCACGTTATCTGAGGCTAATTTCCAGGGGAATAGATTCCCAGGACAAAGAGCATATGGTGTGTGTAATAGCTACAGGAATTGGATGTTCATAAACTTTCTATCCAAACTAGTGGAATTCTTCTGCGCAGCATAAATGATGTTATGAAAATGTAAAGTTCATTAACAAGCTGTGTATTTTTTATCCACTTGCGTGCAATTTAGAGATTATATACTGTAATAGGATTTATAGCATTATGCTGTTTAATCTTTATGGTACTGCATACACGTTAAGCACAGCTAGCAGAATCTAATGCTTGCCTTTGACATACAAAAACAAGCAACACATGCTGATCTCTGTTGAACTTTTGTTTCTTTTATCAGCATTAACAGAAATAAAGAGCTCTCTGTAACCACTCTGCAACACAAATCCAATGGACTCACCGTCTTACTTTGAGCCATGGGATGTGCTGGATTGAGGAAAATTTCTGTTAGATGTGGAGGGTGTTTGTATTTCCATGTCAGCAAATTGCTGTGCTTAAGGATGTGTTTTGAAAAGCAACCTAGAAAGTGCAATGTTAGCCAGAGGAAAGGTCATATATTTCTTGAACTGAGGAGTTAAAATTTCTTCAACCATCTTTTGGTATACAAAGCTCTAAGCTAAATGATTTGGGAATAGGTAATTTCTCCTTTACAGTCTGGAGGTAGAAGAAAAGCAAATGCCCAGAAATGTCAGAATGACCATTGAAAGCAGAGGTGCTGTGAAAGACACTGCAGTCTTAATGGATATTTAAACTTCATGGATATTTTAATGGATATTAAAACTTCAGTCCAAGTCAAATGAACTTGGACTTCGCACCCTTCCTCGGTGCCAAATGCTTCTAGGCATTCTTTTATCATCCCATGCTTTCTAAAATATGTCCTTTTAGCTTGCTTTTTAACCTTAAAATATCACAAATATTTTAAGCTTCTGCAGAATCTAATTTTACCTGGGATTAAGAATTTCATTGACCCTGGCCCAAAAAAGGCACTTCCCAGTTCCAGACCTAACTTTGGCTCTCCCTTGTTTCTGGCTGGATGCAGGAAGCTGTGCCCCTCTTTCCCATGCCTGGTCAGAGATGTCCAACACACCAGGTGCCCTTGGCAGGTATTTCTTTTCCTTAAAAAAATCCTGAGAACATTTGCTTTGTGATGAATTGTAGTCACTGCCAGCAAGTAAAGAAGATGAGGTGGTGCTTCATGTGTCAGTGCTGTGTTGGGTAACAGAAAGGGAAACCTTCCACCCTTCTGGTGGTTCTGCAATGTTGAGTTCAGCATAGGGCACAGATTGTAGTGACACACCTTTACCTGGTAACACCTGTGTGATGGACTGAACCTGGTTATTAAACTGTTAAAAAATCCACAGTAACAAGAGAAATGTGACTTGTGTCCACATTCTGTCATCATTGTGTTTTCACTAAAATTGATCAGTCATTACACCCTCTAAGGCTGCAATTTTACACCAATTTTGAGACACAGTGCTGATTTTTCCCCTGTTTAAGTCTACATTGAGCAGTCATGAAAGGGCTGCTGGTCTACTGAAGTACAGACTATTTTAGAAAGAGGGATAAGAGATAAGAATTTCTATTTTGATGACAAACTGTGTCTTGTGAAAGAGAAAACAAAGTTTCAACATTAATCCAGTGTAAGTTAAGATGAGCCAGGAAGTAGTGATCCCCAGGGCTTGGCCTGCACCAAGAGCTGGTTGCTGCCCTTCAGACAGAGAAAAGAAGCAGAACCAGGCCTTTTTGTGAACCAGAGGAAATTAGAGAAATTCAGAAGCTGGGGATAACTTTTCCAGTTCTTCCAGAGCCCAGCATGGTTTAGAGCTCCTGAGCTTTTCCTTAGTTAAAAAATACACTGTGTAATATATTTGTCAAAAGCAGATGTCAAATGCCTGCCCTGCAAAGGACCATATCAGAGCCATTTCTGCACCAAAACGTGGTGCAGAGCGTTCATGTTTGTGGTGGCAGGAGCAGGGCCATCGTGCCCACTGTCTGGGACTTGTGGCACTGATGGACCCCGGCATGGCCACTCAGGCTCCCTGTCCCTGCATCTCCTGCTCCTGGCTGTGCCCTGCTGGGATGGGCTGGGCTGAGCTCCTGCCCTGCAGCAGGAGACGTCCCTTGAAGAGAGACATCCAGGAACACAGCTGGCATGTGAGCACTGCAGCTCCAATAAAGAGCTGTCTGTCGGTGAATGTCACCCCACAAACCTGCCTAAAATGTCCTTTTATTTCTCCCGTCTTCCTGTACAGCTTTTCTTTATTTTTTTATACAAAATGTCAACTTTTTAGCATTTGTGTTATTCCTTAGAGTAGATCTTTTCTTTGTGTGAAATAAGCTTTGGGTGTTTATTTAGATGTTCACTGAAACTGTGTATAGAGCAGTAATTGTGTGGTACTAAAGAATTAATCCATTTAGTCATGGGAAGCCCTACTTAGCCTTTTTTCTCTTTTTCTTTTATTTTTTAGCATAACAGGCAATTTTAAGGAATTACAGCTTTATTGAGAAATTTTATTTCAATAATCATTTTGATAAACTTGTTCACATCTGGAAAAAAAAGCAAACTCCTTGTATTTTCTTATTTTAAGACGAACCGTCACTTTCCGTAGAACTTCATTTTTGTGCTTCTGTTGCCTTTATTCTTCAATTTCTAAGTGGACAATGTTCTTGTAAAACAGGTCCTTCTAACTATTTTATGGAGACTGCTAAGCCAGCTTAGGGAATCTTAACATTTAAGCATATAATTGTCTACTTAGAGCCCTACACTGGTAAAATAATGTTCAAAGCTTCCTGTACCTCCTGTGTCTTGCCTTTCACTCCCGTTAAAGCTGTCATGCTTGGGGGTTTTTTTTGTTGGTTTGGTTTTTTTTTAACCTCCCCAAGCATATTCTTGATCTCACTGTACGGTGCTGCTGTCTCTCTTAGGAACACAGCAGGGAACCATTTGTTTACTGGCTGCTCAAACCCTTTCCAGCAAAATTCCAACATGTCTTCATTGGCCTAGGGAGCGTACGAGGGGGCATTCGAACCCACAGACCGCAGTGCCCAGGGTGTATCCCTTGGAGTGCTGGTCCCCACGGGGCCAGGAGCCTCCTGCCCATGGGCTGTGGCAAAGAGAGGGATGGAAGCAGGGGGATGCCAAGGCACTCGAGGTTCCTGGGGGATACCGTCTGCAGCGGGGGCAAAGCCACTGATCCCCGTGGGGCTGAGGCAGACTGTGTCCCTGAGGGTGTCCACGGTCTGCCTCCAGAGTGACAAACCTGAGGTGTCTGCTGCTTTGTGCTTCGTGGTTTTAGAAAAATGCTTAAAGTCACAGACAATACAAAAACAGAGCTCAAAGAGCATTTGGGCAACGCAGTCGGGCAGATGGCTGGATTCCTGGGGCTGTCCTGTGCAGGGCAAGGAGCTGGACTCAGTGATCATTGTGGATCCCTTCCAACTTGGAATACTCTGTGATTTTGTGATTCTGTGGTGACACATTAGAAAGTGCAGCATGTTTTGAGTGCTGAAGTGTTTGGTGCTGAAACCCAAACCCAGCTTTTCAGCTCTACCTGTTTTCCTTTTATTCCTGTGAAATTGTAGGGAGGAAATTGTTGAAAATAAACCAACAGAAGTGTTTATCTGTAGCATAAAGGTGACACAGTCAGCAGTTTGCCTGAAAAATTATGGTCCATCAGGAATGGTAAGTGAAAAGGCTTTTAAAATTAGTCTGTTCAGGCCAGAGTAGGGCAGCATATGGAGTGGGAACTGCCACTCAATGTGCTGGTTCATATTCTCCCAAACCTTGTGTATTGCTGGCACAAGAGAATTTCAACTCAGTTGTTACTATATATGTGTCAAATATTATATCTTCATTATAGTAGTGCTAAAGTAGCAGATCTTTTTGAGCAGTACTTGTACATCAGAAGTGTGTTTAACTTGTCATATTAGCAGATTATCTGGCAAGGTTAGGACAGGTAAAAAGTTAAGACATATTGGTTATTGGTTGCAGAAATGCAATTATTTCTCATTTGCCATCAGCAAAGTGTATTGTGCACATCAGTATTTCTTGGATTTGGAACCTGATTTTCAGACGTTTAAAATTGTGTCTGTATTTATGATGTTAAATGCTGTCATTACACAAAACTAAACATTGCAAAGGAATTCAAATAGGATAGATGTGACACTTTGTGGCAACCTTCAGTCAGATTTCCTTCAGTCAGATTTCATGGACAACACGTGGTAGCTATGCTTTGGGTAGGAAGAAAGTAGATGGGATGCTCCTCTCAGCAGCTGTAATGTCAAAAAATCCATAGTTTGTTTTAATAATTTAAACAAAATATATATATAGAGAGAGAAAAGAAAGGTCTAAAATCAGTCTTGGCTTTATTTAAAAGTTTAATTTGCGGGTAGAAATGTAGTTCCTAGCACCTGTGTCCCAGCACAGACTGGTGCTGAGCATCCATCCCTGAAGCACCCAACATCTCCTCAGCATTGCTAGGTTGTTCAGGGCCACCCCGGCTTCTGTATAGGACATTTATGGGGTGGTTGCGTGCTTGGTTTTGGCATCAGGATAGGTATTTAATTATTTTCTGGTGATTTGGAGTATCCTGGCTTTGCCCAGTTTATCTTGGTGGCTTTGCCATCCCATCTCCTGGTCCTCAGTACAGGACATGGTGAAGATTTGCAGCTGAGTTCAGGAAAACATTAATAATGGATACTTTTGACTCAAATTCAAAGCTGTCTTAGCATCGCTGAGGTATCAACTTCAAAAGGCATGCCTGGAGATCATGCCAAAATTTTTCCTTTTTCCTGCTCATTGTTTTGTTTCATGTCTTTTAAATAGATTTTTCATCAAACGTACTTCCTAAAAAAAAAAAAAATCAATTTAATTGTTTTCATTACATTTATTGTTTTTAGGCAGTGCCCTGTGGTTTGTTTCGTATAGTTACAAAGCAGCTGCAGCAGAGTATCAGTGAAGGAAGAAAAGAGTGGGTAAAGAAAAAATGACAGAAATCTCTAGGCAAAGGCTCTCTTGGCCAACACAGCAGATAACCTAGGTGCTCATGATTTGCCAGCTCCCTCATTCTTTCTTGGTGCCAAGGAAAAAAATCCTTACAGGACCGAGATATGCTTCAAGTTAGGTGCCTTTGGCAGCTCCTTTTGACTCCTTACCAGCAGGGAAACACTACATTGGGGGTACCTAAACTTGCAGGCCCTCGAAATGTTTGTTTTACCTATTTTAGAGAATTGGAATTTTTTTTTTTCCAGTGAATGCCAAGAGACAGGTGTACTGAAAGCATCAGTTCTGCTGGTCGTGTCCTGTTTTTTCTGAAGATCTTGCACCACACCAGCTCACCGTGTCCCTCATGCCATGGGGTTTTCTTTGGGGGCAGAGAGCAGTACAGAGGGTCCCAGAGCTGCAGCAAGCATCCACTGGCGTTGCTCACATAAGAATGAGAGTCACTGTTATTTATTCTCCCTTTTTTTTTTTTCTCAAAAGGCAGCAAACTGTAATTGGAACCGAGTTGCAGCAACTAGTTTAGCACTCCAGGACCGGCACCCATTTTCACCCTGCACCGATGTTTGGGCTGCAGCTGCTGCAGATCAACGCAAGGCCCCAGATGGTACTGCCTAATCCCCAGGAGAATCCGTGTCCTGGAGGCAGCTCTTATCGCTCCAGACCACTGCAGACATTGTCTGCAAGTCTGCTATAAGGCGGAATAATACAAACATGCAATGCATGAGTTTCACTTCCTCGAGCAACACAAAGACACAGGAAGTGAAGTTAAACATTACAAGAATAGGGTTCACATTACCGAAAGCCGAGCTATTTTTGCTGCCCCAATAAGGTCGCTGGTGGTTTGGGGGGCAAGGGGCACACTTGAACTTGCCAGTTGTATTTTGCAGCTGAGAATTGCGGTGTAAAGACCGTTTTACAGAACATTTTTTGCATTTGTTTTCTCTGTGCTGGCAGTTGCCGTTAGCTCACCTGGGTGACGCTATGGATGCCGCTTTGCTGGAGCTGTTGGAAATGCTCAGATTCCTCAATTTTCCGTAGAAGTATATCCTGGTTGGCTGTCCTGGCAGGTGTAGGACAGACAGGCTCTGCTCCTTTCCAGCTTCCCCTGTGCCGAGGGGTTTCTGCACACTGAGAGGGGATATCTCCAGCCACTCCTTTATTAAATTATTTTGGTGCTACAAAGTGGGTATAAGTTTTCACCCTCTTGTCTATTTCCTTCCACATATGCATTTAAAAATTGTCCATGTTTGGCTTTTGATAACCCAATTTTAATTTTAAAAAGCAGCTTGAATCAATTAACCTTTGCAAGTAGTGCAGGTTGTGTTCATGTATGACTTGATTCTGTCACCTCTAGGGTTCATTTTGATCTCCACAGCAGTTATGACAATGCTGTAGGCCAAGGTATAGCACTGGCTCAAAAGTATCTGGTTAAATTTCAAAATAAAATAAAATAAAATATATATTTTAAAACCCCAAAACCTAAACAATTGCTGGAATAGTGTTCATAACAACAAGTTATTGTCAGTATATAATCAGTGTCTTGTTATTTACGGAGCTGTAAAGCCTGTGCTTGATTTCAAATTGTACCTGATTTATAGTTTGCTGAGTTGTTCCACTTCATACCTAAAAAATTACAAAGGCATTCAGGTTCCTGATGGCTCTTTCTGGTTTTATGTAAGAGCTTCTTTTATTGCCTTATATATAGCCCACTGCTCTGGGATCAAAAAATAAAATGTCTCAGGCAGTTCTGTGAAAAATATCTAAGTTCTCCTTGCAACTGGAGTCATAATTTTGGGGGGGCTGGGGGTGTGTTATATTTTACTTAAAAGTAAGCAAACAAAAATTATTACACTTTTCATTTGAAAACACACTGAAGTCCTGTGGCATTTTTTTACCACATTAAACAAGAGAACAAAAGCCGCACAGTAAATTATCGACGGTTTTAGTCTAATGTACTAGGCTGTACTCAGCAGAGAGCATAGGTGCATGTTTTTCCCTATTTTAAATAACTGCATCCCAGCTAATAGAGTTTTGGTGAGGATATACTTGTGCTGAAGATGTCATTATTCAGACTTATTTCAGTTGAAACTGTTCCATACAGAACTACTTAATTTTTTCTCTCTAGTTTAATTTTGACAAAAGCTGGTGGAGAGCCTAATATTTCCTAGCTAGAGCGGTGCTAGAAAGATTTTATACATTCTGTTTGCATTCCTAAATAATTATTTTTAGCATTATTTATACTGCATACGGGTTTCCCGGGCACACGTCGTCTCATTGCGGTAACTCTAGGAACACAACAGAACAATCCACTCTTCAGAGCTGAATATACAAGATAAAAGATGTTTGAGATTAATATGCAAACATTTGGAAAACAATGGAAATGGGAGGCAAACTGTGGAAGTTGGCTTTCCTGAGTAACAAAACAGCCAGAGACAAAGAGTGTGAAAGAAGGTGGCTGTGACCCCCAGGAGCACAGACATCACAGAATTTGGGCATTGTGAGTGTGAAGAGTAAGCCAGGTACAGTGAGAGTTTATTCAAAATGTAACTATAGAAAATAAGGTGCAGCAGGAATGAACTTCCCTGTTTGTACTTGAAAGGTTTCTCTGTGTTCTCTTTAATTTTAACACCATTGATATTCTGTTTGCTTTATGAAACCCTTTATTACAAACAGTTATGAATATGAACATCTCATTTGACTGCTGATGAACAGAGGGGAAAATCTAAATTAAAACTTTAAATACCACTATTTAATTACCCAAATGGCTTTGACTGTGTTAAAGAGTGCCTGGGATTATTCTGTTTTTCAATTTGTTTTAATGCTTCCTCGGTAAAAGCTGATGGATTCCCAGGCCCATTGCTGTCACTGATGAACTATATAAAGATAAATGACATTATGGTAAATTCCACTTAATGACACATTTTTAATTTTCAGAACACAGACATTTTCTGGCTTGTGAATGAAGGCTAATTACCTCAAGATCAGAACAAAATAACTCCTCATTTTGAAAGATAATAGAAAAGAAATGTTGCAGATTAATGATGCTATTTATCTTTAAAAGAGAAAAAACTCTATCTTTATCCAGATAGTGCAGTTCCCTGAGGAACACAGTTATAAAATGAATCTGAAGTCGCAACTTAATAGGTTATTAAAATTATTTGAGTGTGGGCTCCTCTGGTTCAGCCTTTCCATAAATTTAAATTGGAGGTCTGCTGTATTTCTAAAGAAAGCAGCTTGTTTACGAGGCCACAGGGAGCAGACGGGGTGCTGACAAAAGACACGCCTCACCTAATACTGAAGCTCCTTTTCTAAGCCTGAATGGAACTGATATGTTTCAGAAACAGTTGAGAGAAAAGTTTGAAATGTCTGAATTATGTTACACTAGTGTCTTTTCTTTCCAGCGTGTGTCGTGATAAGGGTAAGTGGGAATAAAGGGCACAGAGATAAATCTGCTGTGGGGACACAGCAATAAACAGCTGCAAAGCACCAGCATCAGAGGTTTTGTGACTGGTGACACAGGTGGCATCACTGGTTCTTGCTGGGGGGCTTGAGCAGTGCAGACTTACCTTTAAAAGAGGTGGATGGAAAAACATTCACAGTGTGAGCTCTGCATGTGCTTTTTCAGGCTGCCCTGCTCCATCCATCATTGTCTCCAGCCAGATCACAGGTAACGCTCCTGTCCCTTTCCCTCCTGATATGACGGCAAATTCCTGTCCCATACCCTTCTCATGCAGAGAACTAAACTCTATGATAATTCAATCGAAAAAATTAATTTTCATCCATGAAAATACCTTTTGTGTCTCTTGTTGCCTAATCCTGGAAATCTGGACCCTGGTATACTGGCAGTCAAGCTGCTGGAATGTGTTATGTGTGATGGAGCCTCTTCTGTACTCAGTCTCCTCAGTTTTCCAAGCTCCATGGCCACTCTGTGAGACATGGTTTGTGGCTTGGCCCTGCATAAGTTCACTCTGGAGCAGGAAGTGACAATTGAACTCAGGTGAATAGGTTAGGAAGGAGTACTTGGGGTTTCCAAGGCTGGAAGACAAGAAGGTGGAGGAAGATTCCACTTGCTAGATTCAGATATCATGAGCTGAAGGCACAACTGGGTTTTGGGGTTGGGTTTTGTTTTCTTTCCTGTCTCTCTTCATGAAGTAGTGTGTCATTTTCCTTTGACCAAGCTCATCTGTGTGCTGGTGAGGCATTGCTTTGGCTCCATCCACAGAAGAGCTAGGATCTGCTCCTGCCCCTGGTGCTGCAGAAGGCCTTAGGAATGGATGTGTCCCCCTGTGTTGTCTGCAGCTTGGTGACTCAAGGGTCAGTGCTGCCATCTCTTTCCCAAGCTGCTCATCCTTCTCTGCCTTTGGACAAATTAGTTAGGTATTTAATAACTGAATTTAATACCAAATTCAGTATTTAAATACAGCCTGAACTTCAGTGAGCTCCTTTCATGTGCAGCGATTCCAGTATTTTGTCTCTCCAAGCCCCTCACAATGCTCCTGGCTCAGCCCTGCTCTCCATGGTGTGGCAGACTGGAGTTCCATGGCACGAGAGGCTGCAAGGGGACCAGTGGTCCTGCCATGCACTCTCCTATCTGTGTCCTTCACAGCCACAGAGGTGCTTCCAGAGGTGTCCATGCTGCCACCACAGGGCTGGTGACATTCTCTGCTCAAGACCATCCTGTATCCCTAAATCTGCCCTTTCACTTCTCACTTGCCCAAACCCTCCTGAGGAGGTTCTGGAAACCCAAATGTGATACTTGTGAAAGAGGAATCTAAAAGGAGTATTTTATACTATTTGAATTCATATTGTTTGGATACAAGAAGCTATATCCAAAATGATGGATATATAGTCCTAAGAAAAATGTGTTGCTGGCAATTTTATATGTCTGTTGAGTTTCATGCTATGTTTTTCTGTATTTGGCGTGATGAAATACATTGGCTTGTGTGTGGGGTTAAAGCAGAGTTAATTAGACTTAAACCCCCAGTCAGGTCACTCACTGACAAAATGCAGCCTTTTTGATGGCAACAATCAGGAACAACACTTTCAGCATCTCTGGTGCTACTGTATTTTTCAGAGTTATGACTATTTCATGCATGTTCCTTCCACTCGTTGCCCTTTGCCTGGGACTTTCCTTTTGGACTGTACATCTGCTTTGCAATTATTGATGATCTGTGGTCTGGTAAAAATACATGGTCTGGTAGAAGGCCATGATCTGGAGATCATGATACACAATTAATATACATGGTGCCAAAGTAAAGAAGGAAGTGCAGAGCAGATTAATTTGGATTGAGCTATAAAATGGTTATTCATTGAGTTTTTACGAGGTCTTGGCAAACCTAGGAGGTTTCACGCCGGTAGTTTTAAGATTCCACTGTGGGTATTTGCTGTGGATGAATCAGCAGTTCATACAACACTATTTTCTGTAAATCATTTATCTGTTCAAGAAAGTGTAATGTGAGCATATTCTCTGTCCTGAAGGATTGCTGGGTTAGTTCATGCAAGGGAGCAGTGACTCACATGCCAAGGCAGCCCCATGTGATTCAGAAGCCAGCTATCCCCACATGGCAATGTCCCGTGCAATCTGCTGTGCCTTCCAGAAGCTCAGCAGATAATTCAGGGATGCTTATCATCAGCTTCTGTAAGAAAAAGGTTTATTTTCAAAAGGTTATGTTCATAAGGCCAGCTGAGGTTTCCTCAGTTCTTGAACTTTGCTTTTGAAAATTGCACGTCTTAAAATAGTCAGTTTTACTTTTTACAGTTTAGGTTTTTGGAGGCTTAGGGTCGTGAGGATAGTCTTGAGAAAAAGCCTCTTTTAGGTACATTGTAATATCAAAACTATGTTTTTTGCTTGCATAATTATGATATATATATAGAATGCAAATGTTATGTATCACTTAGGTTTTAATAACAGTACAGCGGTTTAGGATGACATTTTTAGATTTAGTTTTTCCTGATTTATTGTAGAAGTGAACCAAATATCAAAGATATACATGGGAATATTTTGCCAATATTTCTGATGCCAGCAGAAACTGCAATTTTTAGTTTATATGGCTTTGGGTTTTCTGTTGGACAATTGTCAATATGACTGAGGAGATCTCATTAAAAAAAAAAAAAAATTCATTTACATGATGTTATCCATGGCTGTTGTGGCTCATATCTAGCATTCATACATAAATTCTTCCAATTGTACTAATGGAATTCCAGTCCCAGGCAGCAGCATTTTACAACACCATAGCAAAAAGCAATGTCTGAAACTAGGAGTGTCTCTAAGAAGTTCTTTCACGTTGAAGCAAAAATGTGCTCAGCAGAAAGAAATGTAAATTTAGGGAAAATCTCCAATTTCCTATTCTATGCAAAGCTTTGATTTTTTGCTGATTCAGGCAGTAGGGTTGACATTGGAGCTTCTCATTTCTTCTGAAATAATCACTTTTTACTTTGGAACAGCCTTTCATTTTTCACAGCACTATCTTCTGAAACAGTCCACTTTGTATGTATGAATCTGTTTTTCTCCAGATAACACAGAAAGTAAAACTATTAGAAATAGGTTCCCATCTATTACTTTCCGGACTCCATAGAGAAATACTAATTTTCAGTGGCACCCATTTGGGAACTTTACTGATGTCTTTTGCCCCCCTTTCAAAAAAAGACAGAAAGAGGAAGAAGGAAATGCAACGGTAGTCTAAATTGACTGTGTCAAATAAAACATTAAATTTCAAAAGGATATGTAAAAGGCAGATAGTTCATGGTAATAAAGCTGTCAGTAAAAGCCTGATGGCTGAGCAGGATTGCAGAGCCTGTCCTGGAGGGGCCCGGAACCATCTCTGGAGCTGCAGGCACTGCCTGATGGGTGATGGTCAGCACTGTTGGTCATCTCTTGGGTCTCACACAGCTCTTCCCTAACACAAGCACAATTTTAACCTTTATTTAGAAGTGGGATTATTTTTTATGATGGTACAGTGAGCACATTCTAAACAAGAAGCCTGGGTAGATTTGCCTTTTATTGCCATGGGCAACCTGATATGCTTGCATCCCTGGCCTAATTACTGATGGCATTAAAAACACCCCAGACTTGTTTGGGGTTCTATTAAGGTTTGCCTTCTATGTAGATTTCCATTTATTGTTTCTCTCTTCTGATCACTTCTACTGTTTCAATAACTTTTTTTCATGGAAATAAAATCCCCAATCCTCCCTGCTGCTGCTTTGCTCTAAGGAAGTACCTTCTGTTTGGCTCAGGTTTATCAATGGAGATATTTTCTGCACCCAGGTGCTTCCTGACTTTTCTTTGTGATGATCACATCATGACAACTGCCCCACATATTGAGCAAATGCCCCTGGCACGTGTTGTTCTCTGCCCCTGGGGGGCACAGCGAGGTTCCCTTTCTCCTGCCCATCCCTCAGGATGGCTGTGCCAGAGGCTGGTCCCCTCTGCAGAGGTCAGGCAAGGATGAGGGCTGCAGTGGGCACTCTGTTCTTCTCTCTGCTCATGCCCTCCATGCCTCTGCACTCTGGGATCCACTCCCCAATGCTGCCTGTTGGTTTCAGTGTCAGAGGCTGTGCTGCATTAGGATACCCCATGGCTACTGCATGTGTTGCATGCAGGTTTATGTGTTCTTCTTGACAAAGAAATGTTGCCTATTCCAAAAAGCAGATAGTTTTTAGTACATGCCCTTGAAAACAATCAGCTCTGATGTGCAAGTATTTAGGTTTTCTCCAGCCACTGTTCCTCTTTTTGTCACCCACTCCCATTGCAGTTACCTCAAATCACCCAGGTTAGGATATTTTACAAGACTTTTCTGTAGGAAAAGATCTGCCCTTAAAGTAACTTCTTGAGTGTTCTTGGCACCTTGCCCTATGACCACATGCAGTTTAAAAACCCATAGGTAGGAAATGACACATCCACTGCTCCTGTCAATGTCATGGCCTTGCATCGCCATGCTGAAAGGTATCTCCTCGATTTCTTGTTCCCTGGTAGTTGTTTCTTTGGGAGCAGGCCTCTTGTATAGCTATTTGTTGAACTGTGTACCTACTGAATTAGTCAAAGACCTGTATAAAACCATTTTTTTCTTTTCCTCTTTACCCCTCCCCCAAACTTGCTTTTGTTATGTATTGGCTTGCTAATCCTTGTGTTGAGCAGTATCAGACATCACCTTTCTTGGGGGCACTTAGTCCACTCTTCCGCTTTCTTTGTCAAAGGGCTCCCTTAATAGGAGAAGTCAACAGGGAGGACAAAAGGGATTGAAAGTTGTATTTAATCGGGGTCAGAGAGGTGGTGTTCAGAGTGACGGGCCCACAGGCAGGCTGGCCTTTTATGCTTTCCGACACAGATGGTCCCAGAGCATTCAGCTAAGTGAAGAGAAAGCTGCCCAGTGAAAGCTATTGTGGGGCAGCATCGTTACAGTTGAGAAGGGTTGCCAGGGGTAACTGGAGAGTATCACCAGCATCCTGTGATCACTAGTCTGTGCCATTGAAAACCCCAGACCCGGGATCGCTCTGGGTCCCTTGGCATCCTCCCGATGTTCTGGCGTAAGCAGCAATGTCTCATGCTACCTTTTTAAAATTTAATATCAGTATTTTTACTTTGAGGCACATAAACTGTAGAATAATTTGCATTTCTTAATTTCAGAGTAGCCACCTTCTGCAAAATATACTGCCACTTGCTTTGGAACATATTGCTTTTCTTCCCCCAGGGAATAGTCTAATAATATTTGAACTTATTAAGATAACACTGTGTTTACAGAAACTTAATTTTTTAACATTTGTCTGAGTGCATGAATAGCTAAATAAAAAAATGAAAAAGAAGAGTGGAAAAAAAGGAGCTTATGTAATTCAACATGAATAGACTGCAGGCATGTGCGAAAGCTTTGGAAACTGTGCCCAGAAGAACCCCAGGGGTTTTCCCTGGTCCCTTCTTTGGTCTAACCAAGTGGCACATCACAGCAGGTAAAATGTGTTCCTGACAAAATAGTTGAAACTTGCTTTTCTTTTTAAACAGCAGCAGCCCTACTGATTTCTTGAAACCATAGGTGCTGGTGATTGTAACTCAGGTGAAATGCTGTTTGAAAGAGCAAATACAAGCAGAAGCCTTGAGTAAAAGCATGAGAAGGTCAGCACTGAAAATTCACTGGTGCCCAGCAGCCCTCCCTCAGCACGTGCCAGCAGCAGCTGTGGCCACAGAGAGCAGCCCTAGGTGCAGTCCAGGGCACCTGGTGCCTTGGGACAGGTCTGGAAGGGGCAGATGTGGAGCCAGCTGTGCCACACTACCATCCTGTGTAGAACCAGCTGTGCTGCCCAACATTTGGTCCCAGCTTCCAGCTTCCCAGCTTTGGTTCCAGCAACCAGCTGTGCTTCCTACTGTCTGGTGCAGAGCCAGCTGTGCTGCCCAGTGTTCAGTGCAGAGCCAGCTGTGCTGCCCAATGTCCAGTTCAGAGTCAGCTGTGTGCCCAGCCCAGATCCAGCTGTGCCACTCGGTGCCTGGCACAGAGCCATCAAGGCCACCTGCCAGCACCTGCACACCCAGAGCACCTCCACTGTCAGTGGGTGCCAGCCAGGCCTCTGTGGGCCAGAGGGTGATGGGCACACCCAGGGGATCACAGCTAAGGGATCACAGCCAGGGGATCACAACCCAGCGTCTGCCGTGTCACTGGCGTTCTGTCCCCACTGTCTGCCTCATGGACACGTGGAAGCATCCCAGTGCTGGCATTTGATGTCAGTCACACAGGGAGTCCCCACACAGGCTGCCACATGACTCAGATTTCATTAAAAAATTGGATATTTGAATTAAAAAGTGGTAATTTTGGATAGTTCAGCACTTCTGGACATTTTTACCAGCGCAAATATTGTCTATGATTAAGTAGTTCCTGTTCTCCACTTGTTTGTTCCCTGCTTAGGTCACTGAGGTGTTCCAGTCTGAATGCTCCTGTTGATATCAGTGACGGCAGTGGCACCTGCAGTGATGACACCTGGGTTCTCCACAGCACTCCTTTTTTGTGTGGTGGCAGGTTATGGTGCTATGGGTAAAACATCCTATTTGTGCCAGAACTGTTTGTGGTTTTTGTTATGGCACTGTCAGATTGCAAAGGAAAGGAAGGTTTTGCACGTCTTTGTCAAAGCAAGCAGCCTTGGAAGTCAAAAGTATAATCTTCATTATAATGAATCAGAAATAATGAAGGCTGGGGGCAGGTGTGTAATTCAAAGAGCGTGTTGTCAGAGACAATGGCAAAAAAGGAAATCAGTGTTTCTACAGCTCCTGAGATATGTTCTTTTCAGGCAACCAGTGAATTTATCATTCTTTATATTTCTAAAAAAGGGAGGCTAGCTGTGCATTCCTGTCATATTAAATAGCTGGCCCACTTGTTTTCCAGATTTTGAATGTTGCTGGTGAGTGATGTAATCTGTTTGCTTTAAATAATGTGTTTACTTGCCTGTATTTACATTGAGTAGGTGGCTTTTTACGTTTATACCTCATTTTCATTTTTTAAAACCATTTGAAGATCTGCTGGGTAAAAATTGCAGGTTATTTTTCCCCTATGTTTCCCTTTGCATCTCTGTTAAAAATAATAATAATAATAATAATGTAATCTTTCCCAGTGCATCATGGATTTTGTTAATCTTATACAAACACAGATGTAAATGAAAGCAAGTGTCAAAATAATGTCTCAAAAGTACTTTCTTCACTTTTTTTTTTTTT
>WEIU01021320.1:65650-89302 GCA_013389925.1 Aegithalos caudatus
TTTTTTTAAACTTAATATCTGATTTTCAGACCTGGGTAGTACATGCAAAATACGTCTGATTTCAGTCATACTGAATCATCTGAATCATTAACCTATGGCAAAAGCAGATGCAAACTTGAGCATCCCAGGATTTCTTTATTGCTCATATGTTAAGCACTTATAATAAAATTGTGTGAGGTTGTACTCAGCAGAGGGCCATACTACCATCCAGAATGCATAACATTTTGGAGTTGATTTTAGGAGGTAAGTGTATGGGAAGAAATCTGCAACTCTGGTTTTGTATTAGCAGTCAAGATTTGGATTATTTTTCCTAAACCACATCGTCTTGGCATCAAGGCCAGCCCTTGTGACAGCTGACAGATCTAGGTGTATGTGGTGGCTTTACTGCATGCTCATCTCCGTGCTGGCACATTCCTGTGAGCCACAGGCTGAAATGCTGCTCCTCACCAAGATGGACAGTGCTGGCCACAGGCAGGGCTTCCAGCAGATGTGGCTTCCTTCAGGCTCAGGTGAAGAGATCCTGGGCTGGATCTGGCACCCAGCCACCAAAACTGGTGCAGTCTCTGGTAGCACAGTGTTTGATGAATGCAGTGGCATCGTCCCCCCGTTTGGGCTCATCCCACTGCGGAGATTTGCCAAGCAGGACAGGACTTGTCTTTGGACAGCCTGGGGAACACCAGTGGGGCCACCACAGCGGCACCCCCTGCGCCCTGGTCCCACTCTTGCCCACAGGCAGGGCCCAGCTGTCAGCAGCAGGGTGGCCGTGGGTTGTTCTCAGCCTCCTCCTCCTGCTCCTCCTTTGCAGCCTTGTCAGCCTTTTCTGATGTTCAGTGTGAAATGGTCCCAGCTCCCTTCAGGGGTGTCTCTCCTAACGTTAGCCATATGTTCCCTCTTCCCAGCTCATCAAGACTTTAGGAACAGGACTAACCCTTGTGAGCTGTGGTGGCTCCTGTGCCCTGGCAGCAGGCTCGGAACACTGATCTTGTGTTCCATTGCTTTTCTTGTCTCCCTCCTCCCTGCCCACAACCCAGTGAAAGGTGGTGCAAGTTAGAGAGAGTGTCTGCATTATTTGTTTAAAGGACTCACAAGCTACCACCCTGCTCAGGAAATCTGGTTGATTGCACATTTTAAATGAGGCCTTGGTGATTTTTTTCAGTGATAGGACTGGTTGTTTTTTTCCCAGTGTTGCTATGTAGAAGCAGGATCCACTTTGCAACCAGCCCTTCAGTCATGGATTCAGACGTTCCTGCCTCTTGTCCAGATGAAGGGGGAAAACCTGAATCAAAGATTTGAGGTATTTGTGATATAGAAACTATATTCAGTCAGTTGCGAAGTAGAACCATGATTCTACAGCAGCGTAGGGGACTTTCACCTGAAGTACACAGGCAAAACTGTTCAGATGACTGATTCTTTATCAGAAAGGAATGACTTAAATCACCACTTTTGATGTGCATCAGCTTTCTTGGACTATTACAAATATTTCACATTCACTTCAGCTCTGTCACATGAAGTAAATAACTGCATATTTTAAAGAATACTGCTGTTTAAAAAATCAACAATGAAACAAAAAAGAAGCTTTAATCAAGCAAAATTGTTATAAATTAAATGAAAAAATATGAATATGAAGTGCATTACATTTTCCTACTAAAACAGCAAAAAGTAGAGGTTTGAAGTATTTGAATTTAGATAGGAAGAGCTAGCATAAAATATGCCTTCCATTTATATTGATGTCAGGAAGAAGTGATATTAAATGTCCTAAGTGCTGTTTTAAAACTAATTCTATGCAGGTTAACTATTCAGTACTGCTGTTGTCTGATTCATTTTCAGTAAAGGTTTGCTAATTTCTCAGAACTCAAATGCTTTAAATCAAGTACAGGCTTGTGAGCTCTCCTAGTCCTTGTATTCTTTTCTGTGTCTTGGGCATGTCACGGGCTGTGAGAACACTTGAGCAGCATCCACTGTGGTGCTGATCACATCCCTCCTGACCTCTTGCCTGGCAGCACCTGGGTGAGAGGTGCAGCTCCAATGTGTATGAAAAGCTCATATTGCTAGAGAACCTCAATCTAGTAGATATGGATGAAAGTTTCGTTTATTACAACAGCATATTTAAAATATGAGTTGCTTTTTGGTAGCAGTGACAGGGATTTTCCTATTGCTGTGGTATCTGTGTAAGGAAAAAAAATGGGGAAAAAAAGAAAAAATGCGTAACAAACAAACAGAAAAGAAACCAAATCCACAGAGACAAATGATCAAAGTATAAATAACTATGTCTTTAGCTTTGTAGGAGGTGCTTTTGACCCCACCATTGAAGTGTCAATTGCGGTTATACAGCACACACAAAATAGAAAATAAAAAATAATGAGAGAAAGGTCAAGTATACACTATTTTTAAAAACTGTTTTGTTTTATTTATTAATGGTAAAAAAAGCATTTTCTTCCCATCCTGCAGTGGAATGCCCTCCCTGCTCCCAGGGTGCCTGCACCCCACTGTTGAGACTGCTGTGCCAGAATAGATGGGAAACACAGATGAAATTGGGGTGTCAGATTCATTTTATCTCCTGCATTTTTAGCATTGAGAAATTTTTAAACAAGCAAAAACTGAATTCTCTCACCAAGAATTATTATTTGCAGATTATAGAGAGAACATTTCCATTTCCTCACTTTTCTTTGGAAAGAAAAAGAGGAAAAGAGAGTGACATCTTTTCTGCTGTGGTCCTTGTTGCAAAGACAGAACTGTTGTAGCCAGTGAGATTTAGGAGTCCTTTGTGAAGGCCACTTCATTTTTCATTGCCTCAAAATAGTCCCTTTAAGCACGGAAGGACGTTTCTGCAAAACTCTTTTCTATTGCGAGCAGAAGACTGATGCTGAGAAGATGTCCATTCCATTTTTTTCCTGTTCCCAAGAAAAAGATGTCTTTTTCATGTGAAACAAAGTAACACCAAAAAATTAGCACTGCAATGGAAAAGGACATTGTGTACTTTCTCGTTCTTTGCAGCATTACAATCTCCACCCCACAGAGCCCAACATAAGACGGTCTCAAGACATGTGACCGTCAGGCACTGGATGCTGGTGCTGTTTGTTTGCTGCTTTTATATTCTAAATATCTGCAGTCCTTTGTGGCAATTTGAGAGCAGAGCCTCGTCTGTGCTAGGACCCACCAGTTTTCTGTGGTAGTGACTCTTGGAAGACCAACTGCACCATCTTTTAGTACGTGCTTTACAAGGCATGACCAAGGTGTTGAGAAGATCTTCCAAACTCTTCCTGCTGTGGTCATGTCATAAAAGCCCAGGAAGACCAAAAGAGAGCAGAATGCTTACGCTAGAGCTTTCTCCTCACGGAGCATCTGTGCTTTTGCACATCCTCAGATGCATCAGCATCTTGTTTCCAATCACTGTCAGGAGTGCTGTGTCACTGCATCACTCCTCTCTTTTCTTGGAAAGCTCAAGTTTGAAGAAGGCTTAATGTGCAGGGGCACCCAGGGTGTGTGGCAGATGGGGAGATTTCTTCAAATGAATTGATAGCAAATTGTGAGATGGTGCTAATTTCTGTTATCCAAATTGGAGAAATATTCTGCTCAGTATGAATATTTTTGAGGAACCTCCTGCTTGTGATTCTTACTGCTATAATCATCAGGAGGACCAAAATGGAAAACTAGAAATTTCAACCACTCTGTGTCTCCATATTGACGTCAGCTCAAACTGCAATTCTGCTCTCAGGGTAATACAATTTCCCACATCCTGACTCTGACCAGGCTCTTTGGGAGTCCTTTTGTTTGGAGCTCATTCAAGTCCTCCCAGGACAAGATGAACTGCCACCTTCAGAGCTGTTTGGGGTCTGTCTCCTGCCAGGCACCCTGTGGTGGTCCTCCTCGTTTTCCAAGAGCTGTTTGTGGGAGCCTGGTCTGAGTGTGAGGATGAGAAGGAATCACCAGAGCTGGGATGATTTAGTTTTCCTTTACCCAATGGGCCATTTATCAGCATGAAGGAAAGTTGAACCAAAATTCTGGCCCATACCCAAAGACTGGCACTCAGCCTGCATTGAAATGTGATTTATTTTTTCCTGGGTTAAAGATTTTGGGAATTTCAGAAAAAAAGTTAACATCCCCTATTAAGCTTGACAAATTTCAGATATTCATCTACATCAATATTATTCCAACTCAGGGATTATTTTCCTATTTTATTGTTAATGGCAGCGTCAAGAGAGCCGTGCTGTTTCTCCAGGATGCAGCTACTGGTGAATGGTTTTAGGTTTGTGATTCAACTGAAGCATTGAATTTCCAAGAAGCAATTAATTTCCAAGAAGCTTTAAATCTGGATTTCATTGCAGGGAGACACGTCACATTGTTGGCACATACCTTACACGGCTCTTTTTAGCCACAGGGACTTTGGCAGATCAGAGACCACAAGAGCAAGGTTCTGTGGACTTCACTGTCTCTTTTTTATTTCTATTTATATTTATATTTATATTTCATGCATTTTGTGTTGGTTGGTGAAAAAAGATGCAATATGTTGGCAAAGGAGACACAACTGTTGATCTTCTGTAAATGGCGAGGAGTGGAGCCAGGCTCTTCCTCAGGCTCACGTCTCAGCAGTTAACCAAGCACCCTTGTATCCAGCCGTGCAGGATCCGTGCAAATCCCCAGAGCAGGGCGTGTGCCCAGGCTGGGCTGGCAGGCTCCAGCAGCTGACACTGCCACAGACACCCCTCTCCACGAGCTGATTAAGAGGTGAAGGTTCCCCGTGGCTGCAGAGCCACCACAGGCCTGGCCCCCACCATGACCTGCCTCATGAAGGGCTGTGCAGCCCTGACAAAATCACAGTCACTTAAACACAGAAATAGTCTCAGTGACCTATTGATCCCATCAGGCATCTCAGGATATCTCTGCCACTGGAGCTCAGGCCTCACAGACCTCACAGCCCTGCACACCCAGGCCCTGGCCATGCTCCTGAGCTCCATGTCTGTCTGTCCATCGGTCTGTTCTGCGGAGGCTTGCTGGGAACAGGTCTGCAGTAACTCAGTGTGTCGCCACAGCGAACGCTGCAGACACCTTGTCGGATGAATGATACTAGAAACCGAAAATTATTATTCCTGTTTTGAAATTATAATTGTATCTCAAAATGGGGGGTTTTACGATTAACTTAGACCAGTCTAAGACCTTTTTTGACAGTAACAAACCCTTAAATTTCCCTTTATTACTGTACTTTTGTTTTATCCCTATTTTCTCACATGTAATTCTGAGTTAGCATTTATTATTTTTCTCTTCACCAAGGATTGCTGGAACCTTAAAGGTATTTCAGACAACTCAATCTAATAGCTAAAAAGGGTTTCCTTTCAAAGTAAAGTATTATTCCCTTTTCAGTCATATAGAAAATAGTCGAAAAGTGAAATCTTGATGCACCCAATGAGAACAATAGATTTGTTCAGCCTTTCCTTCTCTAAATTAGAAATCACAGTATAGACAATAGGATTTATAAATCATATATTATACCTTATTCTCTGGTGGGAATAAAATGTTCATGTTTGCCTCCTTTTCTCTGTTTAACTTTGACTGCTGTGAACACTAGGAAGAATAACCCTGCAGCTTTTCTTTCTTTTTTTTCTTTTTTTTTCTTTTTTTTTTTTTTTTTAATCTATTCACTTTATACTTTTCAGACAGATTTTTCCCCGGGGTGAAACAAAGGTTAACTGAAATTTCCTCTGTTGTGTACCTGAACGAATCAGCAGTTTGAGAAGGAAATCCCATTGATGGGCAAAGAGAGTGACAGGCTCTATTTAAAGAATTCCCCCGACTGTGTGGTAGACCAACCATGCCATGAATTTAACTGTTCCTGTGGTCTCCATACTTGTACCCACCAAAAAGAGAGAAAAACCTACTTTGTTCTGCAAATGTTGCGCTAAGCTTTGAAAATCATGAGCCACTGAGTTTTGTGAATTAACATGGCCAGCAGTGGCCAGTGCTGAAGGAAGTAGTGTTACAGCACAGGCAGAAAACAGACAGGAAATTATGCATACTTAGATAATGGAAAGGGCACCCTACGTGTGCGTGTTTAGCATGTATCCCTGTGTTTCAGCAGTTTGATGGTATGTATATTCCACAAAAATGTAATTTACAGAATTGTCTTTTACTTTGTTCACTGCACTTTTTTATTCCCACTTGGTACATGAGGTGCTTTACCCACACAGAGCTGCTGGAGTAAATGGAGCTGAGGGAGACACAGAGGGGTGGTACAGGTGTGTGCAGGGTGTGCAGGATGGGTCATTGCAGAGGTTGTTTGCGGTAACAGGGCCAAAATGTGGTATTAGGGACCTGACTCCCAGTAGAGCAGCAGAATGCATCAACACTGCAGTGGTTTCTATATTTATTAATGTTTTTATTTAACACCAAAAATACATCTCTGCTTGGTTAGGTGCTCTTGACTCATCTGTGTTGTGATCTGTGATGTCCCTGGAGTGGCCACCCCAGCCCAGCCACGGGGCCCCACCAACAGACATGCTGCTGGGGGATTAGAGCACAGTCCTACCCCACTGCCAGACCTTTCCTCTCTGGCAATGATAGTTAAGTCTTCCCCCATGGGTCATAGCTGCTGAAGTTTGTTTAAAGTAACTTTTACAGCTCCTGAGGTGGGGGGGTTCCCACATTTGCAGGGCTGCTCAGAGGTGTGTGAGTTTCTTTTCCTGTTTGAACTCTGGTTTGCTTTTGGCCAACTCTGCCTTTACCTCAGTCAACTGCTTACATTTTAATTAATTTCAAAATGGGCTGAGCATTTTTGTTGGAGTTTTTGATGCTTTTCAACAATGGCAGATAAAGGTTGATAAAAATAAAGCATTGCAGGGATTTCTCTACTGCCAAAGCATGTGCACATTACTGGCACATACGTAATTTTAGGTATGAAGGGGAGAGGCAACAGAGCCTTTTTTTGCCATGAGAAAATGTCTCAAATTGAACTTCTGTCAACAATTCCATCGACTGATTTCCCTGCGGGAGTTATGGATCTTTTTAAAGCTGTCTTAAAGAGATATTGACAGGTATTCTATTAAACAGCAGGTGTTTTGTTTTTAAGTAAATCATCTCTTTGTTATCAAGGAAAAGTTGTGAGATCCCTAGAAATGTCTAAGAAAAACACACCAGGATTGATGCTGTTCCCCTCCAAGGGGTGGCTTGGGATGTGCGGAGGGTCTGCAACCCCATGGCCACCGAGCATCTCCTGTGGGGAGCAGTCCCTGCTGGGGTGGACCTGGAGCTGCTGGAGTGGGAGGTTCAGCCAGCACAAGCAGGACCAGCTTCTTCTCCATGGTGTCTGGTCAGCACTGGGCCAAGTGCTGGGTGAGATGGGTGTCGGGGCCGTGCATGCACCCGTGTACACACATAAACACGCACAGGCTCACAGACAGGGCGCTGCAGATGCACACACATTTATCTGTACGCTCCTGGAATACCTCTGCCAGAAGGGAAAGATGTACAGTGTGTCCTGGTCCACAAGCATCCAAATTCCTGCACTTTACAGAACCTGGTGTCAGGAGGCCACCTCGATTTCTGTTTTGGGGCAGTGCTTGGCTGCTGCACCAGCATCCTGTCATTCCTTTTTCTTTTGTGGGAAGGGCTACTTGGGCACGTAAAATGTGAAACTCATTATAGCAATCTCCATTACCGTAAGACTTGAATCACTTCAGGTCACACATAATCAGGAATTTTCAGATATATGCAATATGTCACAGTGTGAAATTCTTACAGATCTAGTGATATTTAGAAATCTTAAGGCTTACAATTTTAAAATGCTCTTCCACCAGCAGCAGAAGCTGTGTCCTAGTATGGTAAATATTGTTCAGAGATATGTCTGAAACAGGCCTTGCCACAGAGATCTTACAGTAGAATATAATTAGAGTTCTCTATTCTGTAATATGCTATATTAATTAGCAGTCAAAATCCAATTTTTAAAGCCCAGCATTGAAATGTATTTGCCCTTCAGGCCACGTATCATTGCCACAGCTTGAAGTGTCCTGTTTCACTGGGTTGATCATAGAATAAAATAAATAAAATACATCTTGTCATGTATTTTCCAGTTAGAAGGAAGGGGGCACATGACCACTTACCTCCTTCTTTTGGGAAATTTAGTGTTTTATTTTCAAAGTGTGATGTCCATGCTGGGCAGCTTCTCAGTTGTTGAAGAAGGTGATGATACAAACTCTTGCAGGGCAGGCAGAGCTTGTGTAAGGATATGTTTTCTCCGAACCCTGATGAGTGAAACAAGAGTGTGATGATTTTTTTTTTTTNTAGGGGGGTCACAGCCCATGCCCAGCAGTGCCCTGCCCTGCCTGGCCAGGGCAGCCTGATCAGATGCTGGGGTCCCTGCTGGAGCAGCACAGCAGATAAGGAAATTTTGTGAACCGTTTATTGTTTATTCTGAGTCAGTGTTTTGTTCCGTGGAAGCAGATTGTTCCTCTGGGCAATTTCAGGTTTTGACTGCTGGTACTCCTTCTCCCTCCTCCCCTCCTCTCCCTGTCTGGGATGAAAGAGGGGAGGTTTGAATGCACATTGAACAGTGGTCCTAAATCTGGCTTCACCCTGAGCGCTGCTCAGAAATTTACATTTTCATGCTGGTGGAAGGATACATGTGAATCTCAATGATCTTTCAAAATTTTCTTTAAATAAAGGCAAAGCTGTTGCTTGCCATTCATCCCATTGTGCAGGGGCAGAGGACAGCCAAAATGTGGTACTTGATAAAGGGAGAACCTTGTGCAGGGCTTCCATTTTCATATAAATGGTGTATATTTTACATCCTCTTCTTCCCTGATCTGCAGTTTGACAGTACTGTTTTCTCAAAGTTATAAATACAAGAACTTTATACAGTAAAGTTTGTTCTTTTTTTAGTACAGAAATATATATCATCATGGTACAGGAATTCATCCTAATCTTAGTATAGAAAACTTAGTGCAGAAATTAACATAATCTTATAAAGGAGATACATTTAATAAATGAAGATCAGGAAGATTAAAAGCACAAATATATCAAAGATGTTCTTGGTTTTATTTAACTCACAGAGAGCTTTAAGTAAGTTTCATTTACACAACTTTTTCACAGAAAAAGGGGGAAATCTTGACAGAGATTGTCTGAATAAGTCTTTGAACTGCTGTATTCTGAAGAGTAAAAATAAAACTAAAGCAAATGCAAAAATAAAGCAATCACAGCCCTTCCTGCAGGCAGAAATCCACCTCCTGTGTGCATGCCCACCTTCAAAAAAGCATTAAATGCTCTGATGTGGTACTGGCAATGGCCTTGGAGGACATCAGTGCAGGTGTCGTACCCGGCTTTGCGAGGGATGGAGCTCCCCGCAAACAGCGTGTGTCTGCCCGAAACTGCCCTGTCAGTGGGGTGGGAAAGCATCATGCTCGGGCAGCCCGGGGGGTTGGTGAACCCAGCTGTAGTCCCTTATCCATTCTGTGTTGATTTTGGGTGCCAGCTGCCCACCTGCCCCAGGGCAAAGCCCCTGCTGCACCCTCAGGGGAGGCTGCCCCTGCCTGAGGCTGTGTGAGGAGGAAAACAAAGGTGGTGAGGGCTGCAGGCTACAGAGAGTGTGGCATAAGGGGACCCAACACCCCAAGGTGCTGCTGCTGCTGCTGAGTGAGCCAAGGGAGCAGCCGGGATGGTGTAGGAGCAGCCGGGAACCACCCACAGGGCACTGGGATTGCCTTCAGGACACACTAATTTACCCAAATAAGCAAACAAAATCAGAAGGAAGGAAAAGTATCTGTCAATTTGATAAGAGTTTTGTGATTTATTTTGTAATCTAGAGCCAGACAAAACACTGTTGAATTTTTTCTATGTGCCTCTACATCAGGATTTCACCTTGGTTGCAAAAGCAAAACTCTCTGTAGGTGTTTCAGTCTGAAGAATTTATTGTGTGTGAAAACAAAGTCTTATGCAATCTATTGTGAATTAGAACTAACTTTTAGATCACCAAAAAGATTTAGTAAAGGGAGATTTTGTTGTAATATTTCATTCAGCATTAAAGCTGTTATATTTATTTTCTGAGTGGAGCAGTTTTAGCTTCTTGTATTAGGAGTATTTGAATCATTGTATCATGGTTTTCCCCTGTGAAGCGGGGGATTTTGACAGTGAAGAAGAGAAACTTGGTTGGTTTGCCCTCAGGAAGGACATGCCTAGTGATTAACAGGAGATAATTCGCTGGTAATTTTGATCTGTAACCATTCTGCATGTGCACTTCTGTGCAACACGGCACTTGCGGTGCTGACTGCCAAGGCAGAGCTTTGAATTACAAATACCTTTTTCTTTATGAATTAATTTCCTTAACAGGCATTTAAGTGATAAATAATGCACTCAGATTTCTTTACTTTTAATGATCAGGCCTCAAAAGACTTGATTTTTCTCTCAAATATACCCACAACTCGCTCCAGCCATGGGGCACTGATGCATCACTGTCCCATCCATGCTCGATGTGATCCCAAATCATGCTGGGGTAACAGTGCAGGTGGGTGCTGGTGTCCTGGCAGTGGCAGTCACTTTGTGTGCTATGACTCAGGTTCATACATCACTCACATCACTTTTTTAACTGGCCAGTTAGTGCATTATCAATGTCTCTGTGACAGTCGTTGGCATGAGCAAGTGTCGAAAATAAAAATACTTCAGGGTGTTTCTCAGGTGAGAACATGTGGAGTCAGTCCCGACTGTTGAATGAAGAGCAGCAGTAAGCAGGTGTTGTGCTCTAAAGCACCTGAATGACATACCTTGTATCCCAATACTACATCACATGCTTCAGCCAAAACTACTGACTTTTTCAGTAAAGGAAGAGGAAGACATAAAGTTATAGATGATGTAATTTTAATTTGTAGTCATCCACCTTCTAATGGAAATGAATAGTACAATCAAAATAGTAGAAATTTTTGCTGTCTGTAAATCATGACAATGTGATTTGTGTTAGTAACCTGGATGCCTCGGATTCAGATGCAGGATCAGAATGGGACAGTTTGCATTTAAAAGCTTGCAAACATGCAGGATTAATTTGCACACAGGTTGTAACGCTTGCTCTAAAGTACAGGTAAGGGGAGCACCTGCGCTGACGTGGATCCTCCTGCAGCGGTGAGGAGCTGCTGTGGGAGTACAGCTGTGTTGTGCAGCCAGAGCGCTGAGCCGTGTTCACATGCAGAATTTTTAACAGCTCTAGCTGCATCCCTATTCCTTTAGCTTGTTGCCCTTTCCTTTCCTTGTTGGTTTGTTTCTTTTCACTCCTGCCAGCCCAAAGACTGCATGTGAGAAGGTTATGGAATGACAGCTGATAATTCAGTGTGTCCTCCTGATTTATAGCACATTACCAAACCCTGTTTGGAAATAGATTTGCTCAGCTTACAGTCTGGGTGTCTGAGGTTATGCTCAGTCGTGTTGGCACACAGCAGTCAGGATGTAGGGCTGCAAACACAGACTTGGTGAATTTGCAAGGAGAAAAAGTGTATGCTCTGCAGTGACTTGTTCCATATGCTCCCACACTTGCAGCCTCTGAACTGGAGCTGGGCATCCCCACAAACGCAGGCAGGGACAACTCCAGTGGCTGGAATCAGGACCTTTGGAGTCCATAACTCTGAAAGAATTAAATCTCCACCTGCATTCAAACCCCAGGGGTCAGAAGGAGAGTGTGGTGTTAGAAAAACTCCCAGTAGGTGCACATGTGCTGATACTCAAGTGAGGCAGATTTGGTGCCCAGTGGGTCAGTAGCTTTGCTTTATCAAAGACAGAACTAGTTTCTCTGCTTTAGTACATCAAAATCTGCAAGCAATTTCAATAACTGCAGTAATCATCATGTTGAATATATTATAGAAAAATATTAATATAAATTAAATATAATTAATTTTAATTTTGTTTTTCAGGAAAAATTGATGTGAACTGGTCCATCTCTCATAAAGACTTAGAGGTAAATAAAGACAACTGAGTTTTTCTATTATTCATTTTTTTGTTGCTTATTAACAAGTAGAATAAATTAAATGGGATTGAAAAACCCCTCTATGGTGTTTTTGTGGGACAATTAGCAGTGTCCTCCCACAGGAGGAAGGAGTTCTTGAATTGGGACTGGCATGGAGGCAGGAAGGGACAGGGATGCCAAGAGCTGGAGTGCTTCCACAGACTGTGCAAGGTGGATATCAACTCTTCCTTCCTGTTCTCTTTGGAATCTCAGAGCTGTTTGTGGGCAGCCTGGTCCCCTTTCCAGGCAGCACTGGGAGGCAGCAGAGTGTGGAGCCTTCCTGGGCTTGGTGCAGGGGCAGCATGGCGACACTGCAGCCTGGAGTTCCGAGGCAAGGTGCTGGAGCATCCAGGAGGAGTGAGCTTCAGCTGCTGTGACCAGCTCCTTCCCTTTTTCTTGCCAATGTCCAGTACAGATGATACAGTCAAGTGACATTAACAAATTCTTTCCCTGAGGAGAAATGGTATTTTTATACCTCTCCTGATCACTCATCAAAAATTTCAGGTATTTTTTAAACTTGTGATGTTTACTAGGCAATGACAGTTGTAGATAGGATTTTCAATTCTGACTGCCTGCACAGAGAGTATGTGTGAGGTCACTGGGAGAGAGACAGTTGTTTCCAGCTTCTCTCTCTCTTTTTTTTTTTTTTTTTTTTTTTTTTTTTTTTTTTTTTTTTTTTTTTTTTTTTTTCTTCTTTTTCCTTTTTAAGTCTTTCTTTACAATTGCAAATTGCAGATTTCATCCAGACTTGTAGAGCATTGTACTTTGTCCAAGCAGTTTGCCTTAATGTGTGCAAGGGAATATGTAACTTGCATTTGCAATTGATGTTCATTATATTTGTGTTCTGGAGAAAATTCCAGTTTGTTGTGACATAGCACAGTGAGTAAAAGTATCTTGGCTAATTGAGGGAAAGCTTCACAACTGCAGTTTTAAATAGCAAAAATGAATGTCCTGAAGCCAAAGTTCAAATGAGAACTTTTCTTCCAAACAATGCAGGTTTCTCTCTAACAGAATTACCCATTCCAAACCTGGATGTGTAAATCGTACATGTGAAACATTAGATTTCTGCTGGATCACTGCCAGCAGTGACCTTTATAATTCCCAGTTCCCAAAGCAGAGATTCTCAAGTGGTAAATGCATTTCTCTCTCTGTTGCACCAGGCACAGATCTCCAACTATGCGGGCATGAGGCACAGCAGTATGCGGTACTACACATCTGACAAAAATATTACTTGTAGGAACTGCCACAGACCAGGACATTTGTCCAAGAACTGTCCCACTCCAAAGGTAAATGCAATGCTTAAATCACTTGAACATTCAGCTGTTTTCCTTTGTGTGTGCTGTTAGAAGCACTGTTTCAGTGGTTTATCCTTTCTTTGAAGCAGTGCTCTGAGTTGCAGGATAGCTTGCACAAGGTCAGTTTACAGTATAAAATTAACCCTCTGTTTGGCAATGTCATTGTTTTTACTGTTTTTATAAAATAAAAACATGCAGAATTATATCATATAGAATCATATTGAAAGGTTTGTGTTGGAAGAGACTTAAAGATTAATTTGTTCCACCCCCCTGCCATGGGCAGGCACAACTTCCACTAAACCTTGTGGCTGTAAACTGAGAAAAAAAAATCAAATGCTTAAAAAGAAACATTTTTTTTAATATGGTAAAACAGTCAGTAAGTGTAAAATATTTTCCAATTGTACTTTCAACACGGAGAATCTATGGAGACTTAAATATGGCCTCAGTAAATGTGTGAAAGCAGAAGGTATAATGAGCCATGATGTGAATACTGTTGAAAACTGTGGACAAGACAAAACTGGAGCTAACTTTAAGATGCTCAGATAGATGCCAAATATTCCAGAAGTTTGTCCTGTGGCTGGGGATTTAAAAGTCAGTCAGTACTGTGTCAAGAAGTGGGAGCCATTGCTTGAGAGCCTGGATTTATCAACCCCCACTGCAGAACCTATAAAACTTTTGGTCCTTGGGGCTGTTACTCACAAAGACACTCAGAATGACAACATCCCGTGCAACCCTTGGGGGGAAATACACTCACTCACTGGGAAAACTAGCTTTAGAGAGATACAGATTTGGCCTCAGAATAGTTGTCTGCATGTTATATTTGTCACTCCAGTGCTGAGTTTTGTGAGTCATGAGGCTGTGCCAGTGAGTCCGGATGACAGCCGAGTGCCCACTCAGCTACCCTCGACACACCCCTGTGTGTGGGCAGCAGAGCTGGAAGGATCTATTGAAACATTGTCACTTAACATGACTCTATTTTTGTTTCTCCTAGAAAGTTCCTCCGTGCTGTCTGTGTGCAGGAAGAGACCATCTGCAGCACAGCTGCCCAGCACGTTTCTGTCTGAACTGCTGCTTGCCCGGGCACTATTTCAAGGAATGCCTGGAGAGAGCCTATTGGAACAAACACTGCAACCGCTGCGACATGAAGGGCCACTATGCTGATGTGAGTATGGCCCTTGGCACAGAGATCAGGAGTGGTTTGGTTTGGGTCTGTCAAAAAGTGAATTTACAGTGGCTACAATCTCTTCGTATTTCTTTGATTGTACATAGTGCCTATTTGTATGAGCATATGAAAATGGTGTTTAGTCATTACTGTACACTATCAGAGTTTTCATGGAGAATGGTTCAAAGAAAACAAACCAAAGCATTGTCAACACTTGGTCTTTAGTTTGTGATGTTTAGCAGTGGTGGACAAAAACATCCTTTTTCCTGGGGAATGAAAGGTGTAGGGAGGTTGAAATCAGGAGACGCAGTATCTGCGAATGTACCAGGAAGAAGTAAAGAATATAACTCTGATGCATCGGGAATTCCAGATCTATGTTTTTTTCACTATCATCAGATATTAGTCAGTGAAAATACTATTAAAGAGAAGTAGTTTGAAGGCTTTGGGTTTTACAAAATCTACTAAAGTAAAATATAGAAGAAAATTAAAGGGAGAACAAATGTAATTCTCTCTTTCTTTCATCTTGTATTGTTATTATAGTTTTATATGTCCCCAAAATTCAGTCCTATATGTAGCGGTCAAGCTTTTATGATATTTTTCCCCTTGAATTAAACATAAAAAAGGATAAAAGGCAAACTGTGACAATTTTGACATACATTCACACTTCAGTTTTTATCTATAGATATGGCCTATATGTTTGTTTTTCAAATACATCTGTGGGATTCTGTAAAGACTGGATATTTTGAAATTCAGAAATATTTTAATCTCTTTCTAAATGTCTCCTTCCTGCCTTTATTTGTTCTGTTTGGTCAAAGAGCATGTCACAGTGGTACATGAGATGTGCAAAAGAAACCAGCATATTTGCGGGCTGCTATTTCTTAGGATATTTGAATGTGTTTCAGATGTACTTTTGCTTATGGCTAATGTGCCCATGATGTCTTTATAGAATGTGAATTGTATATTTCTGCACCCTCATTCTGGTAGGCAGTGAGACAAAATTGCAATCTGAAATGAAGCACCTTTTCTTTGCCAACTTTGTTCTTGTACACATTTTATGACACCAGTTCTCATAAACTGATATTCTTTTCTTTAAAGAATCATGAGTGCTGTATCATACAAGCATTAAATCCTACCTGAGCTGTGCAGGTTATCAGGGACATCACAGCATGTATTTTTTCTGCTCATTTAGGTCCATCTTAAATCAGAAAGGTTTTCCTTTGAAATTTTGGGCAGTTCTTGTGCGCTCTTGCATGGAAGGCGTGAGGCTGCCTGTGTCATTCACCCATGTGAATACTGGGGCATCAGACCAGGAGCTCACCTGCCCAGTCCTCAAACAAAGAGATGGCATGGCAGAGCAAAGGCTAAGGAATCAAAACTAGCAGTAAATCTTTCCTGAGATCAGAGGAGAAAGCCTGAGAAGCCTAGAGGTGATCAAGACATGAAAGGAACACTTGGATAGGACAAGGTTGCTGCTAACGGCCTGAAGGTATTTTCTTCTACTACGAACATCTGAGATGGGGTGTTCCCATGCTGAAATCATACTTTGTGGAGCACCAGAGAAGTTGTTAAATGGAAGAGAATGTGAGGGTTCCCATGAATCTGTGAGTGCTATCCCCTTTCCAAAACTGGGTAACAGCTGCCCAAAAGCTGCAGAGGACCATGAGAGTGAAATGGCCCAGCCAGTGATGCAGCAGATGCCTCATGCTTGGTGCATGAGGGGTAACTGAGTTGCTAATGCAAGGGCAGCGTGTAGGGGATGTCCCAGGGAGAGCTGGGGGTCCCAGACTGCCAGTTGCACATATGCACCAAGCCAGGGGACAGGAACCATGGTGGTGGCATGTTGGGATGGTGTATAAATATCATATACATGGGGTGATTCAAGGCTGCTTTTGTAAAGGAAATCCCACTTCTCAGGAATCTCTGGAGTTCTTCAAAGGAGCAGGTTGACAAGCACGTGTGTAAACATGATCCAGTTGACATAGTCTACAAATTCCAAAGGGCGTTTTACAAAGTTCCTGACCAAAAGCTTTCAAGCAAACTAAACAGGCATGGAGTAAGAGGATAAAGGTGGGATATGCTAGTGTGACATGGAAAAGGGTGAACAATGGGGCGACAAGATTTGCTGAGGAGACTGAATTACTTTACAGAGTCAGTGCTGTGAGCCAGCTGTGCAGAACTGCCCAAGAACTGTACAAATCAGAGGGAGAACACAATAAAATGGCAATTGAAATTGCGTGGCAATAAATGTGAAGTAAAATAATCTAATCTTGGCATACGGAATAACAGGTTCTGCATATTACTGGTCAGGGTTCAGATTCCAGTTATGAGATCTGATTCCAGAAAAAAATTAGTCTTCACAAGCTTAGAAAAGAAAAAGCTGGTGAAATGTTAGGAATCATCAGGAAATCAGGAGCATGTGGGCACAGCTTTGGTCCCTGTCTTCTGTATCCCTCAGCATGGCCACAGCTCCTCAGCCTGCAAGGGAGGTGACAGAGAGAAGGGTCTTTAAAGAGCTTCAGAATCATCTGTCATGGGAGACAGTGGTCATCATTCTTCCAGTACACCTGATGAAGGCAATAGAAGCCAGGCTGGGAAGAGACAGTCCAAGGAGGCTCCTTACTGAGGGATGCAGGTGTGTCCTGCTTCCAGAGGAAATAGGAGCAGTTCATGGAGGAGAAATCACAGCATTCTACAACACCAGGTTGTTGGAAGGGACTTCATGGATCATCTCAGCATCATCCCCAAAGTTTCTTGGCAAAAAGCATGGTCTACACAAGGCAGCCCAGCCAAACCCTAAGAGTGTCCCATTCTGGGGAATCCAGCACTTCCCTCAAGAGAAGCTGATTGTTCTCATTATGATGATTGTTCTCATCATGAGAAGTTTTCTCCTGTGTCTACCTGAGATCTCCCCAGGAGCAGCTGGTAGCTATCACCCCTTGTCTTTCCATGTGACTCCTTGTAAAACAGGGAAATTTCCATCTTGTTATCAAATATATGTTATGAAATGCTCTGGATGTTCCAAGGAAGTTGTAATTTTCTTTCTCAGCAAGTTTACTCCCTTTTACTGTAACACAGAGGGTACAGAACAGCCATTTTTTCACAGTCTGTAAGTCTGACTTTCCAAATTAGTCCAGAAGTGAATGTGAGGCAGTTCAAGGTGTTTCACCTAGTTTGGTTAGGAAACATTCAAAGTTTCTTTAAACATTTTAGGATCATACATATATGATCTGCTAGATCAGTCTTTTCTCCTGAGACAGCACTGAGAACATACAGAATCCTCCTAGCTGGAGTTATACTGGAAGCAGCATGGCCTCACATGGTTTCTTTGGGAGGGTCATCAGAGGAGCTGCTTTTGACTGATTCAGTGACAGTCAGGGGGATGACATGAGCCTTGTGGTTGGTGTGCAGCCTCACCTGCCAGCAGCAGGTGTGGGAGAAGGACTCCATGAACAGGGGATGTAGCAGGGAGCAGGCAGAGGGAGCAGTATACCTGGGAAAACCAGCATGCAGGTGCTCAGTGAGCTGGAGGGGCTCTCCCAGGAGCTGGCAGACAGCAGTGCCCAGGTGCTTGGTGCCCTACAGCCACACTGTGTATGATGGCCCCATTCAAGTGGGTAAATACCCTTACTGTCAGCAGTCGTTCCCATGAAGCTGGGCACTTAGACTGGCATCTTCTTTGCATGTTCTGACGACTTTCTGGACATGCAAACCACCACTGGCCTCTTCATTTCGGGGAGATTCCTTCTGCTTTTGTTGTTTCTGGCATACTGCTGTGGGCTGGGATGGAGCTGGAGGTGCTGGATCATTCCATGCTGGTTTCCTTTGCACATGGGGGCAGCTGGCATCCATGTGGCCCATTTCCCCTGTGCAGAGAGCACGATGTTTTCTCTTTCTCATGAGTTCCCCAGTGTCCTTCCCCACCCTTCAGGCCTCTGGCTGTCCACACCCACCCAAGGGTGAGCATACAGCCATGGGTGACACCAGCTCTGCCTGCCCGGCACCAGCGGCTGTCTGCACTGGCAGTGTGGGGAGAGGTCTCGACATCTGCTTATTGCAGGAGTGGTTTTGAAGGGAAGCATTGTGTGTTTTCTGTGGCAGTTCCCATGCGGAGGTGATGAAAAGTGTGTGTTTTGGCAAATCTTTTGTTTTATTGTGGTGCCTTGCAGCGGGGCAGCTCCGAGCAGCCGCTGCCTCTTTGACAAAGCACCAGAGGATTCTGTTAAAAAGTTGTGTTTAGTAATTGTAGTCGTCGTGTCAGACCATAACTGACTCGGAGCTGAAGGATTTTTGCGAGATGAGTAGCTATGCCAGCAGGGACCCAAGTCTCCTGGGCCAGCCGCGCTCTCATTAAGATTTGCCGCTAGCCGTGGCGGTGTTCGGCAAGTATGTGACGTGCATGCTGTTATTGTATGCTTGGCTTGTCAGCCTGCAGCTTTCTGACACTCACTTATGTCACTCTTTATTCAGAGACGAAGAAGCTTTTGATAATTTGACAAGACAAGCTCTTAAACGATCTAGGTCATGGCCTTCACTGTCTGTGATTGTGAACATATTTCCTGAAAGCCCTGTCACTCATCACAGCTACATTTTCTCCCGGGGAGCCGCGGGCCCGTCCCGGTCTCCTGTCAGCGCGTGCATTTTGGTTATTCATACACCAAATACAGTAGTGGGGTTTTTCCTCGCCTTTGGCCGGCGCTCGCATGTTAGCGGGGCTAATCCGCTCCCCGCGCCGCGCGCCCCGCAGCGCCGCCGTCGAGGGCCCTCTCGGCGCGAGGCAGACGACCGGCCGAGGGGAGCGGAAAGGAGGAAAGGCCGCTTAGTGCCGGTTTTGTGTTTGCTCATTGTTGTGGAAATATGAGAACTGGTGGCAAGGGCCTCGTCTATTGAGCTCTCGAGTCCCGGTCTGCTGTCAGGGGCTGTTTGAGATTGAGTGTTTTATTTTCTTTGATGTTCACATTGGAGAATAGGGAAGTGGGAATTAAACAACAGATGCATTAAGCCGTTGTTCTGGTAAAACAATAATTAGCACCTGATAAAATTCAATATGGGTCAAAATGTGCAGCACCCAGTCTCGATTCTCCCATTATGGCGCCCTGCAGTGGGTAAGCCTCGGGCACGAGTGATCGCCCTTCCACACCGAATGGATGTGGTCCGTGGCAGCAGCCACACGGGTTTGGGGAACAAACATTTTTGTTTGTTTTGTGGCAGCAGCCACACGGGTTTGGGGAACAAACATTTTTGTTTGTTTTGTGGCAGCAGCCACATGGAGCTCGCACGGCCCAAGGTGTTGGCAGGTGCTCCCCGCACCCGTGCGCTCCGTGGCCGCGCGGCGGCAGTGGCACTACCCTCTGGAGTAGGCACCTTTTGTGCTGGTACATCTAAATGCAAGTAAGGTCAGACCACTGGGGCAGGAAATAAATGCAATTTTATTTTAATGTAGTTCATCACGCTGCCATAGTAGCTAGGTACCACGAGGGCTTTTCTTTAAACGAAGGCCATTTATGGTTAAGTTCTTTTAAATAAATAAGGAAAATCATAGATTTGGCAGCAGTTGTGTTTGGCTATGCTCTCTTCCATAGCAAACCTTTCTGCTTCATTTAAGGAGCCAGCGTTTGCTAGTAATTGTTAATCATACTATTTGTCATTCCACGATATAAGATGCAGATAACAGCCCTCAGCTGATGCAAAGTAATGAGGTCATCTCTAAAAAGCTGTTGTTTAACAGTGACCCCTCCTCAATTGTTGTACCCCACATCATAATGGTGAGCAGTATTACCCCAAGTCACCACCTGAATGAAGGAATATACTTAGCCTTCCCTCACCACCTTCATCCTTACCTTCCTTTGGTTTTCCCTCACCCTTAAAACATCCCTGAGAATAAAACCCACCTCTGGACAGCACCATGAAGGGACTGGGGCTGGGGCTGTGCCTCTCCCAGGGTTTTGACAAGAGCTCTGCCAACTGTGGTTCTCACTCAGAGCTACAGATTTTTGCTCAAAGTGATGTCTTTGTGTCCAGAGCAGAAAATATACCCAACCAAACAATTATTCAAAAATAAAGTAATTCTGATGATGATGAGTAAATAGCAGTCGTGTGAGTAAAGGTCATACCACAGAGTGGCATTTTGCCAGTATAGGACAACTCACTGATTGCAATTGTTCAACCATATTAGTCCAGGCACACTGTGGTAATCAAAAACTATCCAGAACTAATGTATAAATAAATGCCTGCTACCCCTGAGTCAAACCAGCACAGCTGTCCTGCACGGCTGAAACCTCCTCAGGTCTGAGGTCTGAGGGAGATGCTGATAGCTCTGGCACAATGTTTTTACAGGCTACAGAGTGTTTATATGTTGCCTCTCTGAACCTTAGCTAAGTTGGGGAAGGAGGAAATCCTTTTGTTTGTGCTCAAAGACAGCTTGAGTGTGTTCAAACTGTCAGATCCTTGGTGAGGAATGTGATGTCCTTCACACATTTCCATTATAGAAATATTAATATAAAGCTCAAATATTTACACACAGTATTTGAGTAAGAGGAGAAATGTTGAACCATTACACAGAACAGATTGTAGATTTTTCTGCAGACAATTATGTTACTGCTGGAATGAATAATAAATAATATAATTTCCATCACATCTGGGAAAAACACACTGTATGTGCCACAGGGTGTCTGGCAAAAACTTGGATTTTATTTTGAGAGATACTAGTTGTAGTGTGGGGCTTTTTTTTAATTAACTCCATCAAAATAAAAGAAGGCAAGAATTTGGGCATGAGTGAAAAATTTATTCGAAATCTAAAGAAATGTTAATAGTACTCATTTGCAAGTAGTCATGAGGCTTCAATGTTTGAAATTGCAGCTGCAGCATATTGTGGAGAAGCCGTGGAATACTGTATTTCTTTTTAAAGTACTTAAAATGAAGGTTGGCAAACCAAGTTGCTAATTGTTGAAATGAGGATGGAGCTGTTCTAAATAAGAAGGTAAATGTTCTAAAGAGAAGTGAAAACCCTCCTCTGCAGTAGCTGTGCACAAAAATGACAAAAATGCCACAATTTCCATGTCTGTCCGTGGCTCGGGGGCCGTCAGAAATATTGTACATTTTGTAAAAGCATTAAGAACCCCTGAGAGAGTGATCTGAGCCTTAGTGACCACCAACATGTTCTGATTTTGTTTTAAAGATCCACGTTTTCCTCTTTACCATCTCTAATGTGTCCTTCAGTTCAATTGTGTCACTGCTGTGACTCAAAAACCTGCTCTGAAATTTTTTTTCAAAGCGCTGCACTTGGTGTGAAAGTCTTGCAATCAAAAAAATTAAAAGTAAAAAATCCCCAAGCAAGTCGTTATAAAAATAGCAACATTAAAGCAATCTGTTATGGTTCTTGTTTACAACTCATCTGACATGAGGCTGCTGAGGATTATTACATGTAACAATTATATTTTGATTAGGGAAGAGATACATACAAAAAAGATAAAATATTTCTGTTCCTACATGAATGGAAAGCACCTTGTGATTTAATTTCTAGAGCGTTATGTAAATTTAAAATATCAGAAAATGTAGAATTTAAATCTTCCCCTGTTTGTTTTGCAGCATTAATGCTTCCTACAGTTACGAGCATGCTGCTCTCCCAAACTTCTGCCCCTCGGAGAAAAAGGGCAGAGAGAAAACTGTTACTGGCTTTCTGACAATGGCAGGGAGTGTGTTAAACCAGTGTAAAATTCAATTAAACTGTCTAGCCGGGTTTTTGAAGCTGAAATGCAGACCCTTTCAGTTAAGCTTCTTATTTTCCTGTGACCGACACCAGTGGATACTGTGTTATGCCAAAACCAACAGGCTGTAAAGCACCTTGTTTCATGCTCCTAGCTGATCAATATTTTTATTTTCCAGGCTTGCCCAGAAATATGGAGGCAGTATCACCTAACAGTAAGTAGAAACACCTTTTTTATTTTCTTCTACACCCAACCTATTTACTCCTCTGTGAACTGCTGACCATAAAATATAGATAAGCATCTTCTCTGAGAAGATAATAAACATCTGAAGAGTTTTTGAACTGAAGAAGGCAATGAAACACTGTCACTACTTTTTAAGCATCTTTAAAACTTCTGATTTCATTTTAATACTGTAATAATTAAATTAATGGTTTGCCTCTCTTCTCTCAGGGACCACATTTACACATAGAAAGACCGTTAAATTTTAAGTTGGGATGCACAGCAGAAGCAGTAATCCCATCTCAGATATCCCAGATGCTGGTAATTAGTCGCTCTGTATGACAAAGCTTTCTTCTTAGATGAGTGAAATAAATCTCGGTTAGAGCAGAGACATGAATTTGAGGAAAAAACCTTATAAACTTTTGCAGATCATTTATATTTAGTCAGGATATAGCTGTGACTGCTTGTTTGGCCTGCCTTAGTTGATCATTAATCCCTGAAACAAGAAAATAAAACTTTGCGAAACTATACCAGTTTATTACTTAAGATTTTTCCTCATATGTAAAATAGATATAAAAATAAAACTAAATGCATACTAATGTGATTAAAATTGAAACCTGATACAGTATTTAACCAATAAAAACAGTCTTGCATTGGTGTCACAGTTCTTAAATATATTAATTTCTAAAATTGTCAAACATAAAAACACCTTTAAAAATCAGGGTTTTGTTGTTCCTTTGAACTTTTGTTGCTGTTGCTCGCTAGATCGGCCTCACACGTATTTCGCTGTTACAGATAATTAGCTCCTGTTCTCTGCTCTAAACAAAGTAGAAAAGTTTCTGCTCTACTTTTCTTTTTGGAACTTAGGCTTTTTCTCTGAAGCAGTAGATGGGATGTGCTTTATAGTTTGTGCCTCCACCTCTTCATGGCAGTGGAATGCTCTTTTTTCTGCTTTTTACTTCAAAATTCAATGAATAGAAGAAATCTGCACTTAAAACCTTTCATTTGTGTTTTGTGCATAATGATTCTAACACAAAGATCTGCCCTGGAAATCCTCCACCCTTGCTGAGAATTTACTTTTAAACAGATTTGGTAAAGACTTTTTGTTGGTTAGGTTGGTTTGGGGTTTTTTTTAAAGAAAATCATTATGGGCAAAAAAAAGGTGCATTCACTGAGTATTTTTGTTTGGTTTGTTTTGTTTTTAATTGGATAAAGGAAAAAGGTAAATGCTGTCTTTCATTATAATCCCTAAGGGTTCATGTGACGACAATTTATGAAATGTTTATAACTCTTGGAACTTAATAA
>WEIU01021320.1:104013-121877 GCA_013389925.1 Aegithalos caudatus
ATGTGTCACTCTTCTTAGTCTTCCTTCAGGCCCCTCCTGGTGCATGGGTGTGAGCTGATGAACATGACTCTGAAACACACATTTAAACCCAGGGCTGGGGAGTTCACAATAAGGTGACCCTGCAAGTGTGATCAGATTCATAAAGAATAGCATTGGAAGGTTCCTCTTGTTTCTGCCTATTTTACAAACACAGCTGTCATTCTTCTGGAGACTCTGACTGAGAGCACAGCGGCTCCCACAGCAGAAGAGCACGGTGATACACATTTAAAGAAAAAAGCCATTCTTGCCATGAGCATTACCAAGTACTACAATTTTCTGTGAAATCTGGGCCACTCTTCCATGTTCCTTTAGCCCCAGAGAGAAGGAAACATGCAGAGTTCAATAAGGTTGACCCTAAACCGTACTGCTTTTGGGCCAGGATTCCTGCATCTCATGGTGCCTGCCCTTGCCAGTGGACTGCAGCATCCTGTCTGTGCCATGGAGTACGGGACTGGTCTCCCATTCTCTCTGTGGGCCGTGGCATTGTGCTTCCTCAGCTGTATCTGATGGCCCCTGTGAGAGAGGAGGGACTGGGACACAAGGAGGAGGGGGAGAGATAAATCAGCAGTTTGCATTCAGAGCTGAAATATCAGGGCCTGGTGGACAAGATGCCAGTGATGCCTCCTCTTCTCACCTCATTTGTGATGCTCAGGCTGAACCTCGCTCTAAAAAATTACAGTAATGTCAGCCACTTGCTGCTTTTTCAAACAATATTCCAACAGCAAGCAGGAGTATATTGATCTAAGCTGAATAAAATTGTATTTATGTAATTTTAATTTATTTTTAATTCAGCATTCAGAATACTGCCAGACCTAATTCTTGCCCATTTCCATCCTGCAGACAAAGCCAGGACCCATCAAGGCAGCCAGTTCCCACTCGGAGCGCTCTGTGTCCGTGTATTGCTACAACTGCTCCCGCAAAGGACACTTTGGATACGTAAGTCTTGACACTGTCTGCCAAGCCTGCACTCTCTGGGGTGGAAATCCATTCCTGCCACGGTGTGTGTGTGTGTGCCTGGAGAAAAGAGCTGGAAGAGCCAAACTGGTGTGTGTGACACGAGAGGAGTGTCACCACAGTGCTGCTGTGGTCAGTGGAGCCCAGTGTATAAAGGGATCTCACCCATCCAATTCAAAGATATGGAGCAAAGTAAAAGTTGCTATCTCTCCTTGGCAGATTCATTGATTTGAGACTGCCTGGGAGAGAGAATATTCATGGGAAAACAGTTGCTGGATAGAGCTTTCTTTTTCCCTTTCTTTTGTCCCACTACTGCCTCACTTCCACATTCAACATCATGTCGGGTTTTTCACCACAATCAGCCCAACTAATTGAGTGCTGTTTTGGTAATCTTCCATTTCTGCCTGCTTGAGATGATCCTTATTTGTAGTTCCCTAGTTTAGTTTAACATCTGAGCTAAGTTTGTCACTGTCCTTCTGTAAGGTGCAGCGGGGTAAAGGAGACATCATGAGCTTTAAGTGGTTTCAATAAAAACGGGAGATGAGGCTGCATCTTCCAGGGTGTTTTGATGGTATTTATCACATTTTTCGATGCCTGTCATGATTAAATTCAGCTCTGTACCTGCAATTAGCAACACAAAACAAATAATAGTGTTTTTTCTTTTATGGAATAAATGCAGGAGCAAAGCCACAAATATTGTAGAAAATTAATGTTAATCATGCATTGGATGGGTTTAGCTTATTTTTTTCCTGTGGCTTAGAAACAGCATATTGCCAGCAAATTCCTCTCTTCCCTTCTGCCTGCTCTTGTGTGTCAGCCCCTTCAACTATCCAGTATGTTTTGTTAAAAGCTTGGGTCTTTAGTTTAGTTTACGTTTCTTAAACTGTCCAAAAAATGCCAGTGGAGGAAGACAAACACACATGGATACAAGAAAGGCTGCTGCAAAAATAATAAGTAATTATTAGGGATGCTATAAATTGATTATTTAAGTTACTATTAAGGCTGCTGTAAAAATAATTAGAAATTACGTGTGGGGAGCTGACAGCAAATACTTAGATTGAAATGGCAGAAACTGTACAAAATCAGAAAGGGAGGAAAGCAACTTGTGGACATTTTACCTCTCAAAGTTAAAGCAGATAAGAAAGTATTTGTAGTAGTGTACAAGGAGCAGAAACAGCCGGAGCCATGGCTGAATGAAAGGAGATAAGCTGATAGCAACACAAGAGGACAGAGATACCAGATCTTCCCATGTGCATTCCCAAAAAACAGGCAAAACACTTGCAGGAAAACTGATTCTTCACTAAATTTCAGCCAAACAAATGCCAAAAAGAAGCTGAGAAATGCAAAATACATAAAAAATATATCTCTGATCTGCTGTAACTCTGGAAAGGAAAGAGAAGCATGCAGGGACAGGGGTTACTGGGGTAGCACTGGTAGCAGTAGCACATGCAGGAAAGCTGCTGGTCCCATGGTGCAGACATCAGGCAAGCAAAAGCTCCTGACAGCTCCTGGAGATTGGTGAGGCCCAGATGTCTCTAGAATGGCTTCAAAGTGACAGAGAGTAGAGTTAGATCAGCTGTCAAGAAGAAATTCTCTGTGAGGGTGATCAGGCCCTGGCACAGGTTAGTTACCCAGAGAAACTGTGGCTGCCCCATCCCTGGAAGTGTCCAAGGCCGGTTTGGACAGGGCTTGGAACAACCTGGGGTAGTGGAAGGTGTTGCTGCCCATGGCAGGGGTGGGATGGGATGATCTTTAAGGTCCCTGCCAAGCCAAGCCATTGTGGGATTCTGTGTTTCTATTATCTCAGCAGTATCTAAGAAGAGAAAGATGATGAAGCAAAGCAGAATAGGTAACAAGAAATTTACAATGAGGATAAAGGAGAATAAAGCACTTGCCAATATCACATGGTACCAGAAAAAAGGCAGAATCATAGGAAGCGTTCCTGTTAGCCTAGCTCTCAAGACATGGATAAAATTGTGTGTACAGCAGTGAAAAAACTTACATTCCTGTTCCGAGTGTTTGGGAAATAGACTGGCATGCACATGATGCCAGAGTCAGCCCCTTCCTCACCTAGCTGTCTGTTCAGGGCTCTCCTCATCATTTTCCTCTTTCTGTTCCTTGCACTCTGGCACGTGCACACAGCAGCCTGCTGCAGGATTTGCCTATGGTTTGTCCCATGAGGGAATGGCACACGGTGAGACCACCCACCCTGGCTGTTGGAAGGCTCTGGCTCCCCATGGCTGCTCCCCTCTTTCCCTGGCCCTTTGGCCTGCCACACCTCTGCAGGGAGCCTCCCCCAAAACATCCCAGGTTCCAGGGCTGCCCAGCCATGGCATTGTTTGTCTCTGAGGGGCTGGGCAAGTGTTGAGGTCCTGCCTGGCAGCAGGGCAGCCCTGTCCCCATGTCCAATAGCTCTGTCAGCAGCTCACCTGGTGTTTACCTGTCTTTACCTGGTCTTCATCATCTGTTCTGTGGGTGTTAGAGATGCATGGTAACTGCAGGAAGATGGGGGATTCCTTCTGTGTGCTCAAACAGCACCAGTGTTTCAGTCTGTGCAGGAGGGATTACGAGCTGGTCATGAAAATGTCGGTGCTGACCACGTCCCCCACAAGTACAGACCAGGACCTGGAGGACCTGGCCCATTTCACTTCCAGGAAATCATCACTCAGCCACCTCTAGTGACCTGAAATGTGTTTTGCAGGAGTGCTCAGAGAAGCGGATGCAGGGAAATATGTTCCCCACCTCTCCCTTTGTCTACTACTACGATGATGAATGCGATATCAAGAGGAGAGCCAACAGGTTAAAAAGAAAGGTGGCAGGTACAGTGTGTTTTGGGAGATCCCTCCCACCTTTCAGTTCTGTGTTTGTGCTTTTTAGAAACATTGTGGGATTATTTTCATGTGTTGGGAAAAGCTGCATGGATTTGAACAGGTAGCCTGGTGTTAGTAAAAGATTTGTGATTTTACTCATCCGTGTCTATCATGGAAATTGACTGTGTCAAAGTCACTCAGTGAGCATTGTCAGATGTTTTAATTCTGAAAAATCTGCTGACATTAAAAATGCTATGAAATAGCAGGAAAGGGATTAAATCATGATTTGTTAAGTCTCTATCCTGATGACAGGAAAAACCCACAGTGAAAAAATCTGCTGGAGATAAATTTTTGTCTAAGGAGAGCTGTGATGGCTCAGGCAGCAGGTTTTAAGGTTTTTTAGGTATTGAAATAATCCGCTCTGCTTTCCAGACCTGCAGGAAGCTGGCCTTCTGCCAGAACAGTCTGAAACACCAGTGCAGGAAGAACAGCTTGAGGTGAACAGAGGAAGAACAGCCCAGCCACAGAACACAGATGAGGAAGAACAGCCCAGCCACAAGAAAAAGAGCAAACTTTGGAAAGAACAGAGGAAGCAAATCAGGAACAGTGAGTGGCAAAGGAAGATGAAGGTGTCCTGGGCAAAGAAATCCCAGGAGGAGAAGAACAGGAGGGGTGTTGAAATCCACTGTGAACCAGAGGACTTCCCTCGGGGGTACAAGCAGCAGAGGTGCAAGAAGGGCAGCAGGGTCCGCCACAAATCCCTTTTCCAAGCATTCTCAGGCAGCAAGGCCATGTGTGTGCAGCAGGCTCTAGAAGGTGCCAAAAGGAAGAAGAAATTGAAAAAGCAGAAAAATGCTAGTCCTCACAGCAAGGACAATCTATTCCTTATAAAACAGCGGAAGAAGAAGTCCAAACAGAAATCCTGGTGATGGCAGGGAGCACTGACATTCCCTGGCTCTGCCTTCTCTTTATTCCTGTCCCTCTCTTAGCATATGAATTTGAGTCTGTCCCTGACTCCGCATGCTGGGCACCATCACCCGTCCCAGCCATCTCCACAGCCAGAGGGGACAACTCCATCTCTGTGAGCTGTCCCCATGGCAAGCAGGACCTAGTGCTCCTGCCAGGGCTGGTCTCGGAATATGCTGTATGTTTATTTTCTTTGCTTGGGGATATGGGGGCACTCTGGGTTTGGCAGGGTTTGTTTCTTCACCAGCGAGATGTGGCTGTGCTCTTGGAGCACAGCACCTTTGGGGCCAATGCCAGGGTAACTTGGCTCAGGGGGGATCGGGGTGGAAAGCGGGAACACGGGTATAAAGCACATCCCCTCACAAGCCACTGGTCCTCTCCAGAGTGCAGGAAGGCACTGGGCACTTCCCTCCCTCTAGAAGGGGCAGCCAAGTCTCTGCTTTATGCTCTGGGATGCAGCAGTCACCCACCTCACTCTCCAGAGTGGTGCCATCAATCCACTGCCCTCAGGACTCAGCTTTTGGGGCTCCATCCCTGTCCTTAGCAGCTGGTCAGCAGAGCAGGAGTGAGCCAGCAGGTGGGCCTGGAACAGGGTTCACATCTCATACTAAATCTGGCCTTGTTCCTTTTGATGTGGAGGCTGTTTCTGGGGAAAAAAGAGTGGAGCATGAAGAACATACTTGGTTCCAGTCACACTGTGCTAAAATTTAATTTTTTTTAAAGACAGTTATTTTTGTACGCTGGAATTCAGCATGTTGTTTTAAGGTTTGTAATAATAAAATGCTTTATCAAATGACTAACACAAATAAAGCTTTACCCGAGAAATATGCAAAAAATTTGGTTTGTTCCTCATTTCCTTGCATTCCAAACATAATTGAAAACAGCTTCATGTGCTCTTTCCTGAGCTGAAACTACATCACCACTGGAAAGAGTAAAAGAAAAAGGTGATGCATTTATACTCTACTGCTGTGAAAAGGAAATTATCCATACCCTACTACTCTGTGATGTTCTCTCTGCTGTACCATTCCTTAGTGAGCAGCTAAGAGATGGTAACTGCACAGTGTCACTGAGGTGCAACTCCTCTCCTCGTGCAGTGGTGCTGTGTTAAAATTAGAGACTATTTGTACCCTGCAAGGGTATCTGGAAAGGGATATGAGCACCCAGGAAAACACTGAGGTCTCTCATTATGCCAGTGTTACCCCATGCCAGTAGTCCCTAAATTCGTCAGGTTTTTGTTTAGCAAAATTGACCTGTGAGCACACAGGTGTTCTGGTGACCCTGTCATCCTGTTTCAGAGGTATTTGTGATAGAGATACACCTGCATAGTATTTGTGAACCTAATGTCTAGTTTTGCTTCAGCATGACCTTGGCAACAAAAATTAAGTTTTGCTTAACTTTATTTATTGCTTGACTGAAAAATTCCTGATGATACTGAAAAGAAAATCAGCTTTTGTCCTCTTGAAAAAAAATTAAGTTAATTCCACCCCTGAAAAGACTCATTTTTAACACAAAAACAGTCCTTTTCCCAGATGCTGCGTTGTACATCCCTTTTTGATTTTGAATTCTGTGTTTCATTTGAGCAGAAGTCACCACTGGCCTTTAGCCAAACCAGCACAAACCTGGCAGAGGAGGAGAAGGGTTGTTTTCTGTGACTGTTTTGGTCATCTGGCCAGCTAAGTTGTCTTGAGGTGAGTGCACTTCCTGTACCTTGGAGAGGTGCCTTTACATCACCAATGAACCGTGCCAGAGGATGGAGCAAGTCAGAGTTCTTCCTAACTCCTCCCCTGAGGACCAGGTCCCTGGCCAGTTCAGCAGGAGTCCCAGCCTCTTTCTCTGATGCCCAGTGGCTTCAGACAAGAATATTTTACCTTGGGCACTGCTGTGGAGTTGTTCAAAGCCTGTTGTGTGCTGGTGGGCAGAGCCTGCCTGGCTTTGGGAAGGCAGTGGAAGGGAATTTAGGCACAGGGACTTACACAGGTGCTTGAGTGAGGCCCACAGAATCCTGGCTGCCGACTGTGGCTCCTGCCTGTCACTGGCAGCACCTGCTGTCAGCACCAGACAGTTTGTGGTGGAACTGCCTCTGGATGTCACTCTGAGTCCTGCAGGTACCCAGCCCTACAGAGCTTTGCAGTGGTAGATGTCTGCTGCTTGTGATTACAGGACCGTGAGTAAAAGATGAAGGAAGCATGTTTTTCAGGACCATGGGAAGGAAAAAAGGGAAGCAGCGACCCTGGAAGCAGATGAGATCTGGGTGAGGGAGCATCTTCCAGGCCTCAAGCCAGGGTGTGGCTAGCAGGCAGCACTGTTGGCACTGTGGGAAAAGAAGCAACATCCTGCAGTGGCACATCCAGCCTGGGGCACAGTCCCGGGGTGTATTTGGGTCCTGGCAGGGAACAATATCAACTCCAAGACTGACCAGTGTCAGGCTTTGCAGAAATCTGCACCCACCAGGGCATTAAAGGGAGAACTGGCAGGTCTGGATAATGCCACCAGCGAGGAAAGAGGGACATGGACAAGGCTGGCTTGTTGCTGGAAATCACCTGGGTAAATCAGGTGTGCGATAAACTGGTGCCTGCAGTTCTGGCTGGTACCACTTAGAACAAAGCAGGTTGTGTCTGGCACCAGCTGTCACCAGCAACCAGTTCCACGCAGCATGCCCTGTAAGGCTTCTGTGGGGCAGCTGATGGATCCTAGGGAGTTCAGCACCAGCATAAACCAGCAGGAGATTGTTTATGTTCAGTGAGGTTGAGAGGACAAGGAAAAAGGCAAAAAGGGGTGGATTTCCCAGCATCATCAGTATCTGCATGTCAGGTGCTGTGAAAGGGCAGTGCTGTGTTAGAATCCTGCACCAGGCCTGGCAACTGAGCTGCTTCCATCGAGTTCTGCTTTATTCCACTAAACCACAATGTACTTCAGCCTGTCACTCCTCCCGCCTGCTTTCCCCCCTCCTTTAAAGAACTGTCAGTCCTTACTCCAGAGATGCCTGGGACTGAAAAACATGCTCATCCCAGGAGAGGATGGTGTCTCGAGGTCACAGTTGATGTGCACTGGTGAGGCAGCATGAGGAAACCTACATTGTGTGAATAAATAAAGGGCCGCAGCTCAGAGCCAGCACTGCAGAGGAAACAAGATGGATGGATCAGAAGGTCAGAGTCTTGTTGGGTAATGGGGGCAGCTGTCCCAGGAGTGAAGAGGGGAGAAGGGAGTATTGGGTCCATCATTTGTTGCAGCCGCTACACAGAGAGGTTGAGGAAAGAAGGAGTGCTGTGATCTGAGGTGTCTCTGTCCATGGCACACCTGTGGGAGGGAACTGGATGTGTCTTTGTGACATAGCAAAGGTCTGGCTCCTCTTCAAAGTGTTCCTTTCCCTAAAGTCTCAAAACATCAGTCTCTCTGTCCAACTGTTGTGCAGTCTGCAGGGACCATCACTTAGGTGCATGTGTACAAAGCCACCCCCGTACCCAGGTCAGCAGTCTGCAGTGACAACACTGACCCGTGTGCTCAGGCTGGCCTCAGTCCCACTGGCAGCCCTTGTTTCACCCACGTGTCACTGAGCAGCCACTCAAGGGCACCAAGAAAACCTGAGCTGAGCTCACCTGAGCAGGGGGACACTGACACGCGAGCTCCAGCAGGGATGGGCACCCCCATGCTGCACCTTCGAGATGGGACTGTGGGTGACAATGGCAGGGCAGGGTCAGTGACAGCCAACCGTGGCACCACATGGCACAGCAGCCAGTAATTGCACTTTTTTTGCATTGCAAAATGATTATTAACACCTCAGTTCATTATCAGAGCAAATTTAATTTTTCAATGTAAAGGAGTCGGTTGTATTTATAAAGGAAACACTGTTGATACAGCCGGAAAAAATTAATTCATGACAAATGTAAGGAAAACTAATAGTCTTTAACCAGGACAATATTTGACTGTGTCTAATTGTGCTTTGCGAGGTTTGAAAAGTCCTGGCAGAAATTCCTGCAGAGGTATTTTGCACTTCTCCTGATGAAACTGCATTTAAACGTTGTTTTTTTGTTTGTTTGTTTGGTTTTTTTTAATTAACCTTGTGCCAGTCTGGTCAAATCACAGAAATACTGCTGTGGAAAGCTGGTATTCTCTGGTGTATTTGTGCACTGGCAGGGGGATTGTGTGCATTTGGGAAGGTCTTGCCTAATCCAAATCCATTCAGGCAGAAAACAAGGAAGAGGGAGCAGAGGCAACGCCAAGGGCAGAGTGGCTGCAGGGAGCTGCAGAGAGGAGGTGCTCAGGCTGACCATGGCCCATGGAGCCTGTAGACGGGGTGCCCACAGCCAGAAAAGAAAGTTTAGCAGGTGCCAAGGGGTTTGGGATGGGGGAAGTTTCACAGAGACATACGTTCTCCTCTCTTCACTGGCAAGAGCACACAGACACAGATAACGTTTGGAGTGATGGGCTGATTGCACGTGGCCAGAACAAGTCCAGCCAAAGAGGAACAAGCCCAGCTGAGGCTTCAGTACCTGGTTGGGTCAGAGCTCCAGGGGGCGGTTCCCGCTGGGCTCTCCAGAAGTTTTCACATCCCAGTTGCTCCCCAGCCCCGCTATGGCACCAGTCACCTCCTTTTTGTGGACTGACTACAGCTCTTGTAGTCGACAGCATCAGGAGACTTGCATCCTTCATGTGTTGAAATCCTAGGTGCAGACAGGCCCTGGTGGGGTATAGCCGGGTGAACACTGTCACGTCTGAGCTGAGGTCTCTTAAGCAGTTGGCTCCAGCACCTACAATTCCCACTGCTGTCTCGGTGGCTGCTGTGGGAGGGCAAACCAAAGGGTCCCAGTTTATGAAAGCACTGGGCAGGATGGCCCCCGCTGCATTCCTGGAGGGGTGCAGGTGTTGCAAAGGGGACATCTGCCCCTGCAGTGTGCTCCCCCTTCAGCCCTGCGGACAGTCCCAGCCTCTCGCCCTCCCACCCCACTCGCAACTCCTCAGGACAGCTTGGAAACGCGCCATCTCCTCAACTCAGCTGCCAACTTGAAGCCAATTTGCATTGGATAATTATTTTCAATTAAGTGATAACAATCGTGTTCTGAACAGAAATAATCTTGTCCAAAGGCCAAACAGTTTATCCCGTCTCGGAGATGAGGCTGCCGCTCCGCGCGGCGCCCGGCAGCGGCAGCGCCGTTATCGCCGCTCGGTGCGGGGCTCCGGGNAGCCCCTGCTCTCCGCCAGTGGACGGGTCTGTCCGCTCGCTCCCCTGAGGAGCCAAGAGGTTATGCCATCCCTGTGGGCTTATTGCGGTGTCCCGGGGGAAAGGAGCCGCTTTCCTGCGCTGAGCTCACTCACGCTTCGTGCCCGCTGCCCCGGCAGTCCCGCACACAGCGGGCTCGCACTCTGCACGGCCAGGGGCGGCCTCAGCAGTGCGATTTTCCCCAGCTCCTGACACCCCCAAAGAGGAGAATCGAGGGTATTTCCCAGCAGGCTGACAGCTCTGCTCAGCGTCCTCACGGGCAAGGAGCCCGGCCTCTGCAGGAGCCACCCGGGTGTGCATGGACATCCCTCTGGCTGTTGTGTCAGCGTCTCTCGGTGCTGGCTGTGTGTGAGCCAACGCTCCTTGCTCTCCAAAGCGGCAGCAGACACTGAGGGTCCCTCATGTACAGCCGCGGGTGAGTGTGGGCTGGTGACATTCCCTGCAGAGCTGTGCCTGTCAGCCATCAATCTGTGACTTTGCTGTCACTGGAAAGAACAGCGTCACCGCACAGCACAGCGTCAGACAGACCCTCTTCTGCCCTCGGGGGAGGAAAGGACCACCCCAAGCAAGGCACCTGCCAATCTGATGGGAGTCACAGTAGTTTGGCACTGGAATTGGGAGGCTCTGGCCAGCTCCAACACAAGAAAGAGGAACAATGGTGGAGACAGCTGCCCCAGGATGTGAGCAGGGGCTGGAGCAGAACCCAGGACCCTTCCCGTGTGGCTGCCCCATGGCTTCCTGCCCCTCACCCCCGCACCGTGGTGCACGGAGAGCCCCAGCTCTCCAGCTCCAGATGGTGGCTGGAGCTCAGGGCCATCAGAGCCAGCCCAGGCCAACCGTGGACTCACATGGATCTCATACTGTACTTTCCTGGAAGGAAGTTGGGGTGGGGGATTGTAGGGCTTTTTCAATCCACCAAAGCCCAGTCAGTTGGGAAGATTGGACTCCGGAGCTCCTGCAAGTGAAAAATAGCAAATCCAATATCTTTTTGGTGGTGTTTTTATATTCAAATTAGACATAATCTCCATGAATAAAATTACTGTTCCCAAAGGGATCATGCCCAATTTAAATGTATAAAATGTCATTAAAAGGGCGCTGGCTTGCTATTAAAATTTAACTCCAGCAAACCCCTAATGTCATTTGTATTATAGTTTTACAATTAAGCCAGAGATGTTGGAAATAATAGTTTTGATGTACAATCTGGTACCATACAGTAGGAGCACATTGTTCCTCAGAAGCTGCAGCTGGACCCATTGCTGACAACATGGCCACCAGCTGTGGCTCCTGGGGACAGGGCACAGCCCTGGCACTGCCAACTGGCAGCCAGCTGGGAATGGGTCCATGCCCTTTCCTCCCACTCACAGAGTCACCTGAGAGAGGCAGCTGCAGAGATGTGGGTCTGGGGGCCAGGCTGGGGCCTCCTCTGTTTTGGGACCATGCCAGGCAAAGAATGTGGACCCCTTTCCTCTTTTCCTCTGCTCTGGGTTTGCCCCAGCTCTGCCACACCAGTCCTGTGTGCTGTGAGCTGCTTCTGTGGGGAGCTCAGTGCCGTTCTCAAGGGCATGCCCTCCCCACAGGGACATCCTGGGGGCCGCTTCACCCTCACAGACATGGGGACATGGGAAGACTACCCATCTACAGCTGTGGGGTGCTGGCCTGCACGTCACAGGTGAGTGCTCCCTGTTCAGAAGCAGCTGGGAGCAGCAGCAGGAGGAAGAGATGCACCAGGAAAATGTCTGCTTGGGGCCATGCTGCCCTGTGCCTGGTCGTTATTTCATCTTTAACCCAGCACCAGTTCAGGTGGTGGGAGCTGCTGACTGTTTTCCACATGGCAGGGGAGAGAGATCAGGGAGATCAGATTTACTGGGTGTTCTGATCACAGCTGGTGAGTTTTCAGACACTCTAGATGTCCTTCAATCATTGAGAGACCTGAAAAAGTCTGTTCCCACTCTCCCTGAGGGTCGAGACTCTGTTGATCCCTCCCTGTCATGTGCTACAGTCCAAAAGCAGACACAGGTGATGCTAGGTCACAGCCACCAGAGAAATGTCCTGTCCTGTCCTGCCCCAAACCCTCATGATTCTGCCCCAAACACTGATGGTCCTGCTCCCCTCAGCCGGGCACTCTTCAGCTTTTACAGTTGAGATGATACAAGCAATGTTTCCTAAAAACCCTGAGAGCACAGAGCCCCTGGTGAAGGCTGGCAGGAGCTGACCATTTGGTCAGAGAGTCTGGAGCCTGCATTGACTATGGACAGCTGAAACTGGGCCTCTTTAGCTGGGATCATCTGGGAAAAAAGAAATTGGAGCAGCCTCCTGGACCATTCCCAGCTGGCGCTGGCAGTCACCCTGAGTGCACGAGGTCCCTCAGGAGGAGAGCTGCTGGCTGGTCCCATGGCCCCAGACCTGGCACCAGGCACACCCTGGAGCCAACACAAAAACCTGCTCCCTGGGAAGGGGTGGCTCAGGAGCAGCCTATAATAATGTACCAAATAATTACTGTGCATTAAAGGGTATAATGCATATTCAAACACGCATTTAACTTTCAGAGCAAGCAGGTGAGTGAATACGCATGTTATAAAATACACGTATTTAAGTAATGTGCAATTAATGGGGCAAAACAGTCAAAACTATTTATTACTTCTGGGAACAGAACAACTTTCCAAGCATTTTAATTACTGTGGCATTATTTTGAAAACAAAGATAGCACTCAGTCTTTCACATTCCCTCTCTTTTTCCCTAAAGAACAGAACAACTATGTTAGAACTTAACACTCCTGTGTGTAGGAGGGAAATGCTGAGAAAAAAAAAAAAAAAAGCGTGCAGTGCCCTGGGAAGGTTGTGATGGAACAACTTACTGCAGCAGGAGAGCAATAAATAACTCTGCAAAATAGATCTTACATATGTAACATATATTGTATTATATTATATATATATAATACAGAATTTGCAAAAACAAATCCCAGCCTCTATGCCCATTCTGGCAAGCTGGAGCTGCACCCTGAGGGATGCACAGGGATTGCTGTGGAGAGCAGCACCACGAGGAGCAGTGCCACAGGGACAATGCACAGCACTGGCGCAGGGTGGGTGGGGGTGACACTGCCACCTCTTACCCTCCTGGCCAGGATGTTGGCCACCCCCAGGCAGCGAGAGGTCCCAGCCACATGCCTTTGGTGGCACCCATGGTGGCAGCCAGCACCACAGCGTCAACCCCTGTCAGCCTCTTCTCCTGTTGCCCAGGTGTCCATGCTCCAAGTCCTTTCTGGAGCTGCTGGCACACACCTATCAGCCTGCAGAATGGGGAGCACTCACCTGGATGTGCAGGCCAGCACCCCACAGCTGCAGATGGGTAGTCTTCCATGTCCCCATGTCTGTGAGGGAGTAGGGCTCCCCAGCACCACAGTGTCCTTCCATGAGCTGTGACATGGAGAGGCTGCTGGAGGGGACAAGGAAAATGCTTTCCTTGACTGAGCTGCACAGGCCAAATCAAAGGGACAGGCTGTGTACTGGGTAATTCTCACCTGGATTTCCCTGCTGAAGCACATGAAGCCATGTAATAAAATCTTAATTTGCTTCCCACACCTTCATGTTGTCACTCCTGGACCCTTTCTGGGCACATCCACACAGCCATGAGCACCCTGGGGACCTGTATCCCACTAGAGACAGTGTGGAGCTTCCCATGCCATGTTTTTCTGTCCCTCACCACTCTTCCTTTCTGCAGGGGGACACAAGGCCCAAGCAGCACTCTGAGACCTGCAGCAGAGCCAGCAGCACCTGATACCCAGGTAGGGCAGCCACGGGGCAAAGTCTGTATCTCCCCAGGCTTCTCCTCTTGTGCAGAGCTGCTCCACACTGCTTCTGCCTGCATGCAGAGACCCAAATCATCCCCTGTGCTCTGCCGCCCCGAGCACCTTCCACACATCCCACCCACAGAGGGAGTGTGGCTTCCACCAACAGGGAAAAGCAGACACTTAATTAAATACATTTCTTTTCATTTTCGAGGAGCTTTCTAAATTTATGCTAATAGCTGGGTGCTTCTGAGTCGTAGGCTGACAATACACCAGGTCATATTTTGCATTAAAATACATGAATCCAAAATGAAAATATTGGCAGATTTGGCATCCTGCAGTCCAATGGGGAAATGCCCAACCCGGGCACTTCCAACAGTATATTGCATCTAGAGCAGGTCAGAGTGTGGGCCTGGCTGCTCACACACCACATGACCACATGGAAAAGGTCCCTTTTAATTCTTAAAATAAAAGCAGTTTAATCATTGTGAGGAACTATACCTTCAGGGTATCATTTCAAAAATACAGGCAGAGATTAGGAGGGATTTGTGAGATTGTGTTTATTCCCAATTTAAGTGCTTTCCATAAATTAATTATAAAAGCAAGCCCAAACCAGTCAGAAGTACACTGGGAAATTCTCAGAGTGCTAGTCTTTTTCATGCACTAATATTCATGCCATCTGCCTGCCTTTTTTCTGCATTTTGTCTAAATACTCTGTGGTTATCCTCATCCTGCTTTCCTTTGCTGTGCCTTGTCCCTCTGCCCCCTGCCCCACTGTAGGTACTGCCCCAAGCACACTGCTGTGCTTTCATCAAGAGCATTAAAAAGAGGAAGTCATGTTTTGGCAACTAGAAAGTCATCACCCTGCAGGCACAGGCTGTGGGTTTATTCCCATTTATAGGATTCACCAGCAGTCCTGGACCAGCTCTCACCCCACAGATTGCACAGGGCACTAAGGTTGATATGGCCACTGAGAATTCACTCCAGGCAGAGCTTTGAGCCTTCTTTTAAAGGCCTCTTCTGAGAGAGAATTAAAATATCACTCCTAGAACATCATCACTTCAGTTGCTCCCAGATACAAAATCCCAGCTATGCCTTAAGGAGGATTAAAGAAACCAATGTGGTTGAAATCCCCAAAGGGAACAGTATGTTTTTCCTCTCTACAGGAAACCTCTAAAAATGCTTTAAATATAACCTTGTAGCAACAGTCTGACAGCCCAAGCACGCTCCTGCCCCACAGTGAAAGTGGGATTTTAGCTGGCTGATGGGCTCCTGAGCATTGCAGAGCCTGAGGCAGCAGCAAGGCACACGGGGACACGGGCAGAGCAGGGACACAGGGTCCAGCAGGGACACAGGCACAGTGGGGATGTGGTCTCAGCAAGGGGAGAGAGGGCACAGGTGCAGCAAGGACACAGGGATGTGGGCACAGCAAGGCAAGAAGGAAGCTCCAGCTGGGACAGTGTGGGAAGAGCCAGTGTCCGGTGTTTTTGGGCCCCAGCTGCATGGGCAGTGTGCTCCCACGCGCTGCTCTGCCTCCCCCTGCCCGAGGAACTGGTGGGGGTGGCAGGGCTACACCAGCCCTGTGGCACAGCAGTGGGACACACCTGGCACTGGGGGCTCTTCCAGCCTCATGGGCAAGGAAGGAAAATCTCCCAGGGAATTGGGCCATGCCAGGACAGTCGGTGGCGGCGAGGCAGTGACAAGGCTGATGGGTGAAGTCCAACACTTCTGGGGATGCACTGTGGTGCTGCCAGGCTGGCTGGTTCAGCCCAGAGAGGCCCCTTCCAGCCAAAGATTGATGGTTTTGTCAGGAATAAACCCAGGCAGGGGTCACACACCCCTTCCCAGCCAGCACTCCTGCCATGGTTCTCACATCCCCAGGAACTCAATCTGGGAGCAGGTAGGGATTAGGGAAACAGACACCCATACCTTGGGGTATGAAAGGTGCTGGAGGGAACAGCAGCACAACCAGCCCCTGCATGGGGGATGGCTGAAGAGCACTGGGGGGGAACACCCACACAGACCCACTTGCTGGGGTGAGGGGCACATGGAGCCACTGACACAGCCCTGCTGGTCCCCAGCTCCTGCTCCCAGAACCACTGCTGGCACACGGCCTTGTCTCTGGGAGCACACAGTCCATTCTGGAATGGGAGTGCAGGTTGTCCATTAACCAGGTGAGTCCCAGCAAACAGGCTCTGGGAGATGGATGACAAACTGTGGGTATGAGTCCTGCTGGATGTGGTCCCATCACCAGTCCTCAGAGCTCCTCCTGTCCAGTCTGCATAAATCCCCAGGGAATCAGCTTCAATCACTGCACTCCCTAGAGAGCCACAGCTTCTCCTCAAAACCCAGAGTGGGTGGGACAGCATGCTCTAGCATGGACTAGAGTGGGATGGGATGGGATGGGATGGGATGGGATGGGATGGGATGGGATACTGGGCAGAGACCCAGCCATCCTCTGGCTTTTTGCAAGGGACTGCCACACCTCCACGTTCCTGTATCCTCCAGAGAGCTGCCATCTCTGCTTGGGGTGGCTGGTGTTTCCCTTCAGAGAGGGAAAGCTGATGGTTTCTTCTGCCCCACCCTGACATCAGTCAAACTCCAGCTGTACTGGAGAGGGTGGCATTCCCAACTCTGCTGCGTCCTTCCCACTTGGCAGCAAGAGGGGAATATGGGAGCGTGCAGCTGTGGCAGCCCACACCTGGGTGGCAGAGAGGTGTGGGAGAGTAATGGGTGTTCCATTACCCATCCCTCTCCTTCTCTTTCAGCTCTCTTTGGAAGGTTTTCAATTTTCTGGAGGTGGGGCAATCATGTCTGCACAAATCACAGGGTGCAAACAAAATTAAGTATTTACACGTGTGTGTATGTTTTATCCAGAAAACACCAAAATGGGAAACAAGGGATGGTTATCCAGAGCCAGGATGACCCTGTGGCTGTGCTGCCAAGGGCCCCTGAGAGATGTAGTGCAGGAGCACAGCACCATGACCTCACCTTCAAGAGGGACCAGGGTGGGCTGAGGGACTCCACACCTGAAGCCACAATGAAGGAGATGGTTTACAGGTCCTTCTAATTGATAAAAATTTGTTGTGGCCAGAATTGTGCACTTTGTTTTGTAAATAAAACCTCTCTGGGGGTCTCCATCTCTCTGGTGCCACTGGGGGCACTGGCCTAGAGCCTGGAGGCTGCTGAAGTGTCTGAAGGAGTGACTCCACCATATCCACTGGGACAGGGAAGCAAGAATTGGAAAACCTCAGCAGGATGAGCCTGGAGTTGTGACACTGGAGAACAGGTACTCCCGACACTAATCCATACTGATCAGGGAGGCAGATAAAATGTCAGCTCAAATGATACCCAGCTCAGCAGCATAAAACAAACTTTCAAGCAATTATTAAAAAATAAAACCAAATCTGCTGGCATAATCTAACAGGATGCTGGTGGTACATCATGATAAAGGAAAATTCCACCTGGAGCAGCAGAATTAATCCCACATGGAGCAATATTCTGGTGTATATACCTCAAACTCCATGCTCCCTCTGCCCACAAATGTGTCATCTTTACCTGCCTGCCTCTGTGCTCTTTTCAAGAGACAGCACAGCTGTGTTAACTACCAAGATCATGGTCCCCTTGGGCTCCCCTGCCCTGTATCTGTAGTCACAGGACTTGTTCAAATCAGGTCCCCAGACAATTTAAATCTGGGTTAATTAATGAGTAGAGTCTGTTCAGCATAGTGAGAGGCGGCAGTTGACCCATCCCTAGCTGCTGGGATGCCCCAAAGCTGCCACCAGAGGCTGTGGGGAAGAATTCATGCCCAAACAGCTCCGACGTTGTGCGTACGTATGTACATAGCCATATCTGCAGGTGTGTATTTGTGTGTGCACACAGACCTGTGTGTAAGAGTGTGCACAGATGCGTGCACGTACGTGGATATCACAGGACCACTGAATCCATGAGGCTGCGCAACAACTCTGACACCACTGACTCCCACCTTGTCCCTAACCCAAAGCACTGAGTGCCACATCCTGAGTCCCTTCTTGGACGCCTCCGGATATGGACAATCTCCCTGGGTAGTCCCTTCCAAGGCCTGACCTCCCTT
>WEIU01021320.1:122508-134653 GCA_013389925.1 Aegithalos caudatus
GCTTCCCCCACACCATCCCCCGGGCCTTCGGGACAGGCACGGCAGCGCCGATCGTGTCTTACAGGGCCCGACCTGAAGGTCATCAGCACTTTGTCCGTGGGCTTCGACCACCTCGCCCTGGACGAGATCAAGAAGCGGTAACGCTGCCCCTCTCCTCCCCTGCTCCAACCCTCCCCCTGCTCTTACCCCCCGTGATTCGTTCCCTTGCCCATGCTCTGCACCCCCCTGCACTGTCCCTCTGGTTCTGGAGCCCTTCTCCCGACACACCCCACATCCCACTGGTCCCTTTTGGCAGGTGGGCTTTCACAGAGCATGGGGCTGGGTGGGGTCAGCTACCTGCACCCCCCTATTGCTGGATCAGGGCTGGAGAAGTGTTTGGGTGCTGGGCCAAGGCAAGGTCTGGGGAAAGGATGTGGCAGGAGGGCTGGGAGCCAAAGGGATGTCCCCGGGTAGCTGGGACAGGCAGAGTGCTGGCACCCAGCCTGGGGATGCCAGGGGAGCACCCCAGGGCTGCCGCAGAGCCCGGTCTGGCCTGGCAGGGGGATCCGTGTGGGGTACACCCCCGACGTGCTGACCGACGCCACCGCCGAGCTGTCTGTGGCCTTGCTGCTGTCCGCGTGCCGCCGGCTGCCCGAGGCCGCAGAGCAGGTCAAGAGGTGAGTGCCACTGTGGGTGGCCCCAGAGCTGTGCCACATGGGCTGGAAACAAGGCCAGAGTTTCATGCAGCTCACACCGAGCACCTGGGCTGGGCTCTGAACAGCTTTCCATGACTCCTCTTCCTGTCTGCTCTCTCTGCCAGTGGCGGTTGGACAACATGGAAGCCCCTGTGGATGTGTGGATATGGCCTGTCTGACAGCACCGTGGGCATCATTGGGCTGGGCAGGATAGGTAAGTGCAGTTCAGAGAGCAGATTTCTGTTTTCCAGCAATGGCAGGTGGGTTTGGAGCCTCACCTTCAAGCTGGGCTCCTGGAAGGTGCCCCTGCTGGAGGTGGGAGGGTTGGAATGAGATGGTCTTTGCAGTCTTTTCCAACCCAGACTGTTCTGGGGCTCTGTGACTCGGCCAAGATGGTGGCCTGATGCTCACCTGTTTAAACCCCATGAGCCCATTGAGGGGAGCCTTGCAGAGCCTCTTCCAGCAGCTGTGCTGGCTCCTCAGCCTCAAGGCCTCGGGTGTTCATGTGCTTGCACCACCTCCAACCCCTGCAGCAATCTGTACCTCCTCCTGGTCCTCAGTCAAACAAATGCAGTGGCAAAGTCCACATGACACTCCGTCCAGCTGAGGACTTTGCCAGCAGGCAGCCATTCCTGTCCTTGCTCCCCAGGGCAGTGTGCTCCCAAGGGTAATTACAGGGTCAGTGTCCATGGGCCCCTTTCCACAACAGAATGTCTCCAACTGCACCCCACAGTCAGGAAGGACTGATCCCACTGCAGCAGCCCTTCAGTGGCTTCACGTGCTGGTCCCCACGCGTGTTGTGGTGCCACAGCAGCCCAACACCTTTCTCCCTCACTCTTAGGACAGGCAGTTGCCCGGCGCCTGAAGCCATTTGGGGTCAGGAAGTTTCTGTACACTGGCAGTGGCCCAAAACCGGAGAGTGCGGCAGAGTTTGGGGCCGAGTTTGGTAAGGACAGCACCAGGGCAGGGGTGATGTCAGCTGTCAGTCATGGAGCACCATGGCTGGGACAGCTCCAGGGGGGTCACTCACAGGGTTTGTCCCCTGCAGGGTGGGCCAGCGGAGGGAGGGCGCAAGCTGGGGGATCTGGAGCTCCTGGGCGTACCCAGTGTGAGGGGGCAGCAGGGAAGGGAGTGCCATGTCCCAGATGTGCCCCACAAGGCAGTGGGGGTGACAGGGAGGACCTGCCTCCTCCAAGCCAGGTGAAGGCTGGACATGCAGGCTTCATCAGGCCACTGTGAGAACTCTAGGCTGCAGCTGATCCTGCCACTGTTCCCCTTCCCTGTGTCTGTGCATTGGTGATTTTCTGTTAGTTTCATTCCCACAAGGAAGTTGGACACAGTGAACACAGGCAAAATGTGACAGCTGCTCCTAGGAGAAAGGGAGGGTCTTGTGGCTGAGTCCCCATGGGCTGAGTACCGAGGTGTCCTGCTGGGCGGACAGGAGGGACTGCAGCTGCCCCTGGAGTTCTGCTGATGGAAGGTGGTGGCTGCAGTGGGATGTTTCCATGTTTCTTCCCTCAGTCCCGCTCACAAGGCTGGCTGAAGAGTCGGACTTCGTAGTGGTGACTTGTGCCCTGACTCCAGCTACCCAGGGGATGTGCAACAAGGACTTCTTTGGCAGGATGAAGAAGACTTCTGTGTTTGTCAACACAAGCAGGTACTGACAGCCCAGACCCGTGCCTGGGAGAGTGGCTGTTGCCCTTCCACACTGTGAGTGTAGGGGGATCTGCTGGGCAGTGAGTCCAGGCAGCACATACAGCCTAAATGGCTGCAGTCACTGGGAACATTTTCCCAAGGCCCCTTGGGATTGAGCCAAAGGCAAGGTAAATTATTCAGAGAGCACCCAGCTCTTTTCCCCACTGTGGGCAGCTGGAGCAGGAGCAGCTTACTGCTGGGAAGTGCAGGTACATCCAGGGAGGGTCTGACCTCTGCTTAGGCAGCCATGGGGGCCCACTGCCCCTGTGCCCTGCGGGACCCCTCAGCAGTGACACCAGCCTCTCACCCCTCGTGTTTCAGGGGGGCTGTGGTGAACCAGGAGGACCTGTACAATGCATTGGCCCATGGCCAGATCGCAGCCGCTGGCCTGGATGTCACCACACCGGAGCCACTGCCTACTGACCACCCCCTGCTGTCCCTCAAGAACTGCGGTGAGTGTCTGGGGAGCGGTCAGACCCCTCCTCCAGGAGGTGCTGCCTTGGGGCCCAGTGACAGGCGTGACAGGGACCCCTGGTCCCCTTTGGTCTACTGGTGGCAGTGGGCACCAGAGCACAGGTGTATTTAGGTGGGCTACTGTACTGTACAGGGAGCTGCTGTGAGGTAAAAACTCATCAACATGATGCCAAACAAGTGTGGGAGCTGTTTTAATTTTCCAGCAAGCCATAGAGATAAGCTCGGTTTTAGTACCTTTGTGATGGCTCTTCATTCAGTGTGAAATTCATGGAGGATCTGGTGCATGACTGGAAAACCAATTCCCAGCTCAGGCCCTGTCTAGCTCAGGTATTCTGTGGGCTTCTGGGCATATACTGTGCTAGAAAAGTTTCCCACTGGCTAAAAGTGGGCTGCTGATTTTGCATGGAGAAGTCTTGGTCTTGGCAGTGCTGCTGGGCTGGCCTGGCTGCTGTGAGCGTGGGCAGCCTGTTACCTGGATAGTTCCAGGCATTGGAAAGGTGGGCAGGTGCAGGTCCAGGACCAAGACCTGTCTTCTCTGGAGGAGGATGATGCAGCTGAGGAAAGATGGTTGTTTGGCCAGTGTCACACAGGATGTCCTCCCTCCAGCGGAAGGGGGTTTATGGAGCAGGAAAAGTATGTTCCAAAAAGAAACCATAGGGACAGCCATGAAAATTTGGAAATGCCTGTGACTGAGTGTCAAAAACAAACAAACCTGTAGCTGTTGTTTTATCTTTTTGCTAAAATTATTTTTTTATTTGTGTGCATTGTTTCTCAAAGTAGACAGTGTGAGGAGTGATAAGAGCAGAGACTTTCTGGAAGTATTTGCAGGACTTGGAGATTTGAGAACTCTGAAACAAGACCAGGCAGGACATAATTCATACACGTGTACTTACTGAATACATTACTTTTAACAGTAATATTACCTATTTATTAATACACACATAGCATCTACATGGATACTGACCTGACAGCCCTGAAAGGGGCTGTTGGGCACATGTGAAGGTGAGAGGTGAGCAGTGTCCCTCCCTGTCCCTGCAGTGATCCTGCCACACATCGGGAGCGCCACGTACGCCACGAGGAGCACCATGGCAGTGCTGGCAGCCAACAACCTGCTGGCTGGGCTGCGAGGGGAGCCCATGCCCCATGAGCTGAAGCTGTGATGGCCTGGGGCTCCTGCAGCGCCGTGGGACGGATGCCACGCTGAGGGCCAGCCTGTGTCCCCTCCCCTGCGGTGGCCTGGAGCCATTAAAGAGTAGCAGCCAATGTGTAATGCTTGTGTTATTTGAGGAATGTTAACAGGGAATGTGGTGGAGCACACTGCGGGTGCCAGAGGGGTTGGCCCTGGATTGGGGAGTGCTTGCCATGCTGGAACCACCATAAGGGAGCTGCTGCAGCAGCAGCATCCATCCTCAAAATCTGGCTCCTGGTCACAGTGAGAGGCCAGGACTGCCTTACCTGGGCTTGTAGCCAGGAAGGGAAGAGAGGTACCAGCTTTGTCCATGCAGGCTGTTGCTGCCACAGGAGCTGCTGCCAGCCCACACATCAAATGGTCTTATGGAATCAGTGGCACCCTATGATCCTCTGCTTGAGGGGTGTAAAGAAAAGCACAAAATAGGCTCCCCAGGAACCTCCAGCTGTGCCTTTTGTATCCATAACCAATTCCAGGCACAGCTCCGGAGTGGATGGCAAACTGGAATTCATTGGGAAGTCCTGCTACCCCTTTGTAGGTTCTGGCTGCAGCTCCTCTCATGTTTCTCAGATGTGCAGTGACATTTGTTGGTGCAGAGGAGAGCCTGAGGCTCCAGCTGCCAGGACAGGCCTGATTGGACACATGTCGAGAGCTTTGGGGATTCATGTGTCCTGCAGCCACTGTCCCACTTCCATAAATGAGGGCTGGAACCTGAACCCCACCTCTCATTGCCACTGATCACAGAATCGTGGAATGGGTTGGGTTGGAAGGGACCTCATGGATCATCTCATTCCACCCCACCTGCCATGGGCAGCGACACCTTCCGCTATCCCAGATTGGTCCAAGCCCTGGACACTTTTGGGGTGTGGGCAGCTGCAGCTTTGACAAGCCGGGGATCTTGCAGGATGGGAGTGGGTGTGCACTGGCCTTGGCCATTCCCCACATGCCTTCCCATCATCAGTGACCATGTGGCAGCCACAACCATTCACAAGCATGGCTGATTGCCTTGTGCTGGCCTGTCAGTAGTTCTGGAGGTTTGTAACCTGGACCGAGCAGGAAAGACTTGTGGCCATGGTGGTGGGGAGGAAGGGAGTATGCCCTGGGCATCCCAGCTGGCTGGGGAGTTTCCAAACTACCCAGTGGAAACCAGGAATAACTTTGCTGTGAAAACCCAGGGCATGAGTCCAGTAGGGGAGCTCACTAGTCTCTGATTCCTTAGTGTTGACACTGAAGATTCTGCTGCTGGTGGAGCTGCTGTGACACTGAAGGATGGTGACAGAATATCCAAGAGGTTCCTGTGATCCCTGATGATGGCAGGGAATGACCTGGGGTCTGAGCAGGTGTGTCAGATTCCCCAGGTGCATTAAGAAATAGATAACTAGAAATAGGTAAATCATCTGCCACAGGGACTGGAGCGCTGGGCTCAGGTGTCCATTTCAGAACTCCTTCAAGACAACCACCTCCTGCACCTGTGACATTCCTCCCATGAGGAATTCAGAGAGCATTGTTATTTCATTAACAAAATTAAGTTCCTACAAAGAATTCTACTGGGGAAAAAATTATTACTAAGGCCAGGTTTTTACAATCCCTTTTGCAGTCACAATTTTTTCTGTAGAGGCTGGTGTGGAAAGCACCAAACCAGTGAAGCCAGTCAGACACAGCAACACAAAAAAGTAGGGTTTATTTCCAGGTGTTTTGGAACAGGCACCCCGACACCCCCATGCGAGATCCCACTTGCAAAATTCAATTTTGAGCGCAATTCAGTGGCATAAGCTCTCCAGGCTGTGGGGTGAGACACCCTCCACTAGAGCAGGCAGCTCAGGCCCCAGGTGTTTATTTATGCTATTCACAGGAATTTATTGCTTCGTTCAGGAAGACTCAGCTGCGAGGCATCTGCAGGCTCCAGGCCTGCAACTGCCCCTCTGCACATCAACTGACAATTTTAAAGCTGCTGCTTCCAAAACTGCTCCAGACAAACTTTTTCTCAAAGAATACACAAGTCCTCCTGTACTGATATTCCACATTAAATTTTTTATAAAAACAGTTCAAAAGTCCAGTTAAGCATTTATCTGCTAGTATTAGTTCCTAATTAGTCTCCTTGCGCAAAACATTGTAACAACTCAACAAACTTGGATGTGCTATAGGAACAGAAAATGAAAAAAAAAAAAAACCCAAGCCTTGTTTTTAAAAAGCAAAACACTAGAAATGCAATGAAGATGAAACAGTGTTACTTAATAAAAGCAACACAAGAAAATACTACAGTACAAAATACTGTATTTTATTGTTGTTTGGAAGAGTGTTTATGCAGCTCAATGCTGTTAGTCCCCAGTACTGAAATTATTTAAAATGCAGCATATCCCACTGCTTTAAAAAAACTGTTATTTTAATGCCTAAAAAAAAAAAATCAAGAGCCAGAAATATGACCATTAACTAAACTCTGTAACAAAATATTAACATTTTAAAGGAGTTAATCCAACCACCTCCCGTTTCTACATTCCTCATATGGTCCAGGTGCAAATGACACACTGACAGGGCAGGTGCAGGGAATCCTCTGTCCCACCTGAGCAGGACACTGCAGCCCTGACCCAGCCCCTGCTCAGCTGGGCAGCATTTATCATCAGCAGAAGTGCTCTGAAAGTTTATTTTAAAACCTAAGAATGCTGAGCACCAGCTCATATGCACCTTTGACAAGGAAGGAGATTGCAGGCAATGTTAAGTTACGGTGGCACCAAAGAAGAGGAAATTAAGAAGAGATTTACATGATTCACATGGAGAATGACAAATTTCTAATGCACACATACAGTGCCATTTTTAAAATTAAATTTACATTAGCTTTTTTTAAATGTTTGGGGGAAAGTACTTTTATGACACTAGCTTAAGTGGAAGGCCTGGATTTGACAAGGACATTTTACAGAATGTGAGCCAGCAGTGCCCTAGAAGGAGGGCCAATCATGTCCTGAGGGTATCACCAGCCAGGTGAGGGAGGGGATTGTCCTGCTCTGCTTTGCTCTGCTTTTCTCTGCTCTGGGATGGCCTCACCTCAAGTGCTGCTGGCAATTTTGAGCACCATCATATAAGACATTAGGGTGTTAGAGAATTTCCAAAGGAAGCCATGAGGTTGGTGAGGGGTCTGGAAAGGAAGCTTTACGAGGAGCAGCTGAGGGCACTTGGTTTCCTCAGCAAGGAGGAGAATGAGGTCAGACCTCACCGGGGTCTTCAACATCCTCCCGAGGAGCAGCAGAAGGGCAGGTACAGATCTTTTCACTCTCACGACCAGTGACAGGACTTAGAAAAAAGCAAAAAGGCTGAAGCTGAATCAGGGGATGATTAGGTTGGCTATCAGGAAAGGTTTTTCACCCAGAGGGTGGTCTGGCACTGAACGAGCTCCCCAGGGACAGGGTCACAACTCCAAGGCTGCCTGAGGTAAAAAAGCGTTTGCACATTGCTCTCAGGCACATGATGGGATTGTTGGGGTACCCTCTGCAAGGCCAGGAGCTAGACACAATGATCCTGAGGGATCCCTTCCAATTCAGCATACTATATGATTCTGTGCAATATGGCAAACAAGGATTGCTCCTGACCTGGGAGCAATTTGATCCAAGGACAGATCCACAGCTGCTAAGGGAAGTCACTAAGGGCACAGGACAGGAAATTAAAGCCTGGAGATAAGAGAAAAAAAAAATGTGCTCACGCCATAACGGGGACCAGATGGACTGTGGGCATCTGGGAACAGCGAGATACTGTTACGTGGCAAAAAAAGCCATCACAAAATCCCTCTCCTTCAGAACAACAGACAAAGACAAGCTCTGTTCAAACTTCTGCGTATATAGAATTGTAACGTAAGAGATACAAACTGGTTAAAATACTGCTAGGAATAGCACAAACAAGAGACAGTACTTCACTTACCACTTAATACTCGTTTCTACAGGAAAAAAAAAAAAAAATCAGCCAAACATCCAGATCTTGCTGTATTAAAGTTATATGTACACCTGGCAGTCCAAAAGTTACTTGTCTGGGATTTAATTTAAGCACCTTGGTTACACAGTGTCCTTTACTACAAAACAGCCAAACATACATTCATAATCCTAGAACTATTGTCGTAAGTAGCGTATTTTGAAGCATTATGTCAGACAGGTGCAGCCTAAGCTGTTTTTCTCTCTTTAGAAGGTAAGGGGTCTGCACCACTGCGCTCACATAATGCAGCAACTCATGTTACAGTAATCATTTAAATGCTTTCACTGTTACAAAATGCTTTAGAGAGAAAAAAAGAAAAAGAAATGTGCACGTCAGTCTCTTGTTCTCAAACCGTGCTATTTCAGGAGACCCCCATGCTGCCACCCCTCTGCCCTGCAAAGGGGCTGCTTCGCCGTGGGGGTCGCATCCCCATCCCCGCCGCGCGGCTCCCGGCGGCGACACCCGCGAGGTAGGTACCGGATATCCCCAATGGCAGAGCCAAGACTGTGTGTGGCACCGTGGCACGCCGGTGTCTGCCCGCCTGCCGGAGCGTCCCCGCTGGCAGCGAGGCTCCTCCGGGCCCGGGGCAGCAGGTTACAGCAAACTGCTGGGCAGGTTGCTGCTCTGCCACCTAAGGCAGGTGGTCTTAGAGTGTTTGTAGAGGTGGCTGGACTGGCTGAATCGCTTGCCGCACTTGAGGCAGGCGTAGGGTTTCTCCCCCGTGTGCACACGGATGTGCTTCTTGCAGTCCGTGAGCGTCAGGAAGGTCTTGCAGCAGATCTTGCAGGCGTACTTGCGCGCGCCCTCCACCACCAGCACGTTGTGCTCCGACAGAGCCTTCTTGCACTTGGACAGGACGTCTGCGGACGCCCGGGTCAGCTGCGGCGGGCCTGGCTGTGACAGGTGCCCGCTCTCGAAGGAAGTGCTCCCATTCATCATCAGCTGGGACCCCGAGGAGCCCTCCTGCAGCTGCGAGCCCCGCACAGAGGTCACCACAGGCATCTTGGGGGCGATGCGGCGGTAGCCGGGAAAGCCACCAGCTCCACCTCTCACTGAGCCTATCATGGCCCGAGACAGCGAGTGCAGGCCCAGGCCCGAGCGTGGGAAATCCATGCCGAACTGCTCCGCCGCTCGGTACCCGGAGCTCTGCACGCACGGCAGACCCATCACATCCTGCATGGGCCTCGCGAAGTGGGAGTCCGTGGGCTCGCTGAACGGGTTCTCGACGTGGGAGACGGCAGCAGACGAGTGGCCACCGGCGGGCCCTGACTCTGGGCTCATCAGGTAAGAGGCATCACTGTCCATCCTGCAGTCACTGGTGGTGTTGGGAATGTTGTCGTCATTGTTTTGGCTGGCACCAAAGCCACCTCCCCTGTTTTTATTCAAAAAACTTGAAATGCTGAAAGAAGACTTGTGCTCCAGGTTGTTGGACACCTCCATAATGTGGATGTCTCCCACCCTATCGGTGCTGGACTGGGGGTCCGAGAAGCTGCGGTCGCTGCTCTCAGGACTCAGCTCTATCTTCTCTGCGCTCACCACTCCTCCTTCCACCTCCACGGACTCACTGCCCTCTGCCTGGGAGGTGACATCGCTCACCTCATCCTGAGGCTCTGGGGAGCTCAGGGGCTCAGACTTCACCACCACCCTCATGTGCTCCTTCTCATTCAGGCTGACCTCCGGATTTTCACACGGGAAGTTGCTCTTCTCAGCAGCAGCCTCCTGGTCGAAACTGGTTTCCACCTGCGTGGCCTGGGACGCCATGGACATCTGGGAAATGTTTCCCCCGCCATTGTCTGACTGGCTGGGCACTTGAGCATCCTCCTGAGCACCAAAAGACTGGTCGAACATGATGGTGTTGTCCTCCTGGTTATCAGCAACAGCGTCGGCCTTGGAGTTGTCCACAATCTTCAGCGAGTCTGGAGAGAAGAAATCCTCACGCGAGTGCACGACGGGCTGCCCACTCTCGGCGGCCACGTCGGACACGGGCTCCTCCATGGCGGGCCGGATGCGCTGGCGCGCGNCGCTGGGCGGCGACAGCGGCAGCGTCCGCGTGGTCAGGTAGTGCTTGCAGGCCTTCACCACGGAGTTGAGGTGCAGGTGGGAGGCGGCCAGCAGCACGTCCATCACGTTGCTCTCCCCCAGCATCAGCGTGGAAGTGTACATCATGTCGATGAGCGCGGCGAAGGCCTCGGCCGTCACCACCTCGCTGTCCAGCTGGATCATGTTCATGGTCTGGTCGCCCTCGGCCACGGTGAAGAGCGCGCGGAAGTGCGTGCTGCAGGCGGCCAGCACCGAGCGGTGCGCCTTGAAGTGCCGGTTCCCCACCACGATGACACAGTCGCACAGCTGCCCATGGAGCCGCTGGTAGTTCAGCTGCTGGAAGACTTGCTCAAAGTGCCCTGGGAAATCCATGATCCTGCAAAACAGAAGAGATTGCTGTAGGGGTCACCAAGTTGGTCAGAGGGATAGAGCGGTTCTGCTGTGAGGAAAGGGTGAGTGCATTGGGATTGTTCAGCCTGGAGAATCCAAGGCTGCAGGGTAACCTAACTGTGGTCTTCCAGTTCTGAAAGGGCCTACAGGGAAAGTGGGACAAGACTATTTATGAGAGTCCACAGTGAAGGAGAAAGGGGAGTGGGTTCAATCTGAAGGACGGTAGCAGAAGATGGGATTCTTCCCTGGGAGAGTGGGGAGGCCCTGGCACACGTTACCCAGAGAAGCTGTGGCTGCCCCTGGATCCCTGCAAGGGTCCAAGGCCAGGTTGGACATTGGGGCTTGGAGCAGCCTGGGACAGTGGAAGGTGTCCCTGCCCATGGCAGGGGATGGAAGTAGACAAGGTGCCCTTCCAACCCAAATTGTTTTATGATTCTATGGTTGAAGTCCTGGTCGGGCTGTCAAGACAAACGCTGAAACACAAGCAAACAGAAACTGGTCTGACTTCACCACCACCACGTGGGCACAGGATCAAAGTCAGCAGTCTGGAGGACAAAGAAAAGCAGTGAAAATCCAGGTTCTGCCACAGAGCGGACCTCAACGCCACCCACGTCACAGGCAGCTGAAAACTGGACAACGGGGGTCACCTCACACCCACGAGTTAAACATTCAATCCTGGTTTGCAAAAAAAAAATCTAATTACAATAATAACCTGCTGCCCCCTCAGATACACTGCTCACACAACTGGGTAACCTTCCGCAGAAACACCGGGGCTGCTGGCAAAACAATGTGTGCTCAACAAGACAAAGGGGCAAGAGTTGGGGTGGTTTCCTCTTCAGTTTTCATTAACAGAACATTGATCATATCCTAGTAGATCCATTTCAAGACTACATAAGTAACCCTCAGCAATATCTTGACTTTTCCTCATGAAAAAAACCCAAAGTGTAAGATGTGGTGAGCAGAAAGGCTGTACATCCAAGGCACACACACATAAGTTCCTGTGGTGATATTTATTTTCCAACAGAAACACAACAGCATCAGTGGACACAAGACCATAAAGCAGCTAAAACAAAGTCACATGGCCAGAATTATACTTTTGAGGAGGAATCAAATGTACATCTGCTAATTCAGAAGGTCCATCCTCAAACACAGACGTGTCTGCTGCTTTTTCTTTCCTGCCCATCACTGCCTTTGCTGGCCAGCCCATCTCCCCACACAGGATATCCCAAGAATCCCACCGTGTGCCCTTGGATGGAGTCAGAACAGGGAGATCATTCACCAGTTGTCACCTGGAATACTCAGCACAGGGAAAATTAAGTAATTTAGAGCCTTTGAAAACTCCGGAACATTAACTGACTGTTGGATAACTAGGGGTCTCCTGCTGAAAGGTGCTCTTTCTCAAAACAGTGCCTTTTCCCCCCGTTTTTCTTCCTTTACGCATCACCTGCAATACCCAATATTTGTCCCCTCCCAGAGAAGCACCTGCATCCCAGCGCTGCATCAGCACCGGTGAAGGCACACCCGGAGACTCCGTTTTGTGTCGCACACGGGACATAAAGGGGAGTCCGGAGAGCCCTGGTCCCGCCCCGACCCTGGGGTCACTGGTCTCCGCCTCACCGCCGTCTGCGCCCCGCTCACCTGCGGTGTCCGTGCGGGAAGGGCCGTGCGAGGCTCAGGATGGGGACTGGGATCGGGACTGGGATCGGGATCGACCCCTCTCCCGCCGCTC
>WEIU01021320.1:135131-148565 GCA_013389925.1 Aegithalos caudatus
GACCATGGGCCCGCAGAAATATTAGGGTATTATGATAGTAGTACACAATGCGGCAGTAGCCAGATAATGGCCATATTCGGGTAAAAGTCACAAACGTTATTAATTAGCCCCGTGTGTTGACGGGCCCGTTAGAGACACAGCGGGAACGGCGGCCGGGCCCCCGCCCAGGCAATTCCCACGTGTAATCCCCACCGAGCAGTTCCTGCTGCGGGCCGCCGAGGGGATTGACTCTGTTCTGCCCTTAGGGCTGTGGCCTTCCGCAACTCCCGCCGGCTGAAGTGAGAAGCTCCTCCCTGTGAGGGTGGGGAGGCCCTGGCAAAGGGTGCCCAGAGAAACTGTGGCTGCCCCTGGATCCCTGGAAACGTCCATGGCCACGCTGGACACTGGGGCTTGGAGCACCAGTGGAGTCCCTGTCCGTGGCAGGGTGGCACTGGATGTGCTTTAAGGTCTCTTATGACCCAAACCAGTTTGGGATTCTGTGAAAATCTGTGCTGAGCTTTGAAGCAGTTTTTTTTTTTTTTTTTTAACTATCAGAGCTTAGGCCAGCATGTTTCATAGGGATGTGTTCCAAGTGCCGAGGTATCTGTGGGTTCCAGAGCACCCAGAGGAGGCTCTGGCACTGATGTGGCTGATGAGCACTGCAGGGTGGAGCTGGCAGAACAGGGACAAGCTGAACCATCTGGGAGTTGCTTCCCAACTAGTTGGGTGCATTTGATCATAAAATCCATTGTGTTCTGTTCACACTGGGAAATCTTCACCAAAGATGTCCTTGTTTGGCTGAATTACATCACAAAGGGTTCTCTCAATGAGGGGTCTGAGGGTTCAGTCAGAAGGTGCTTTCTGATGGTGCTGTTAATCTTTACAGCTGCTGCATTCAAGGAATAAATGACTTTTCAGCCCAAATCGCTGTGGGAAGTTCACAGCAGCAGAGAAAAAAAACCAGCACATTCTCAAAATGATTGAAAATATGTTTAGGTGTCTGGTACACTCCTGGTATGTGGGAATTCCAGGCCCAGAAAAATCTCAAAATCTCTCGTGCTTGCAGGCTCAAATACAAAACAACAATACAGGGTTCGACATGAGACCTTGGAAAAGGCTTCCAAGTTTAGAGACCATAAGTAATTTAGACAGAAAGTTTTAAGGTTGGATATAGAAGTAGTTACAGAAATAGTAAAAAAGTTTAGAGGTGTAGCAAGTAGTTTCTGTCACCATATGATTGGACAAGAAAGCTCACATTGCAGCAAGGTGTGTGAGACAGTTCAATTAAATATTGGTGAGAAGACATAAACAAACTTTGTGTCAGTAGTTTATTGGCTAATTAACCTTTAAAAGACCTTGTGACTTGTGGTCTGGGGATGACTGACCATGGGCTTATGGTGGAGATGTTCTCAACCTTCCATGAGGCTGCAGCAATAAATGATGCTTTGAAACGTCTTGAAGTGGTCCCGTCTCTTAAAATCCCAGCACTGGTGGTGCTGGCTGTGGCTTTCCAGGTGGTGAATTGCAGGCACCTGACAATACAGGAGCTCACATGGATCATTGGAAGCCACATTTTAAACTGAAGTATTGAGGGGTGATCAGTGTGAGATGTTATGCAGGTTTGCTGTTCATGCACTCGGCATGCAAATTAGGGTGCGTGGGAATGCAGAGCTTGGTCGCTCCGGGGGAAGCAGAGCAGAGCCAGTGAATGTCCCTCAGCCCTCTGCTCAAGGAATTCTCCATGGTTTCCCAGGTCTCCGAGACAGAGCGCCTCTGCTATGTGGGGCACAACTTTGGCAGCGAGGTCATGAAGTGCAACTCCCTGTGCAGGTATGGAAAAGGAGCTGGGAGCACCAGTCCTTCCCAGACACAGAGCTCCTGCTCCCTTCCCTGGACCTGCCTCAGAGGTTTCCATGGGGCTGTGGTGGGGCTTGGAGCATTTGGACAGGGAGCTCCGGCTGTTCATGCACATCTCGTGGAAGTTGTGGTCTGTGAATCACAGACCTGTTTGAAAATGTCTTGTGAGGTCTGGGGTGAAGATATGGATTAGTGTAGCAGCAGGATGGAGCTTTTAGGATGAATAAATTGCCTTTATCACCAGTCATCATTGTGGGTCCCTTCCAGCTGAGATGTTCTGTAGTTTTGTACAAGGAACTGGCTTCACTTGCCCATACCAACCTCTGTTCTGTCTGAGCGGTGAAACCAGGAGAGCTGGGTCCTCAGATAGAGCAGTGTCCAGTTTGAGATGCTGCAGCTGAAAAAGCAGCACCAGGGGCTTCTTTCTCCTGGAGTTTGGAGAGATAAATGCAGTTTAACAAATGTGTATGGTACAGGTGTTAATTCAGTATTGTTACATTTAAATGTTCTTATCTCTGAACATGGTGAAAAGGTGGTTCTTGGGGCTTGCCTGCACCTCTGGAGATCCTGAGCTCTGGGAGCTACAGGGAAATTTGGCTGTGGCCAATAAGTCCTGGCATAGCAAAAGAAAATAGCAGAACTCTGGTACCTGCACTTCACCTAATTCAGTTGTTTTAGGACTTCTGCATATACTTAGAGTAGCAAGTCTTTCTCTTTTTATATGTACATGTGCATTGGAGGTAACGTGGTTTATCGTAGCACTGTGTGTGCAAGGCAGGAGAGCTGCCAGGGTATGAGAAGATAATGTAATTTAAATAATTTCCACTGCTCTGCCTCTCACTAACCAATTGCACCCATTCTCCCCAGGTACTTTGTTGGTGTTTTGGACAAGAACTCTGGGCAGATGGAGGTCTACAATGCTGAAATATTCAACATGCAGCCCCTGCTCTCAGGTGCGAGGTGCTGGGAGTCTCAGCTGTTCGGTTGCTTTGCCCTTCTCATTCCTGCCTTGTTCCCTTGGCGTGGAGCAAGGACAGTTCCTTCACTTGTGCATGCTGAGACGGGAGCACAGCGAGTCCAGGGTGGAGGTTAAGCAGAGAGTGTGGAGGGTGGAAGTCAGTCACAGAGTGTCACTGCTCAAGTGCAGCCTTGTCTGGGTGTGTTCTGCTGAGGGAGGCCTGAGATTCATCAGGAATTGGATTCCTGAATAACAACAAAAAAAGTGGCTTTATCCATCAGGACTGTTTTTTGTCATTGAAACCAGCATAAGAACCCAAAAGATTACATCTTTTGGTAGCTGATTTTTTACCCTGTGCAGCAGGACGTGGGTTTGGCCATAGTCCATGTATTGCACCAATGGGCTTTGTAACAGAAGCTTCTTTTTTGTTCTAGGTTCTCATTTTTGGTGTGTCCTTTAATTAGGTGACATGGAGGAGACCCTGGTGTGCTGTGCCAAGTCCGTCAGTCACAGAGCTAAAGGGATTCCCGTCCTGGCTGCCTCTGTCCAAGCACACTAACTTTTGTTGTTTTATAGATAACTTAATACCTGACGACACAAAGGATTATCAGACCAAATCCTACAGGGAGAAGGTAAAGTTGAAAGCCTTGTCACGTTTTGCTGTGATTATCTAGCTGACAGGTGCAGCTTGTCTTGAGGCTGGGAGGTTTGGTGTCCTGTGGGGTAAACCTGTGCAGGACCAGCATTCTCCCTGTGTCCAGGAGGCAGTACGGTCATTGCCTAGCTCAGGAATGTTTTCCTGGTTATTTTAGGCTGGTCACCATCCCAGTGGCCTCCTGCCCCTCACAGACCAGCACATCCTGCGCCTGTGGGTTTTGCCACATGAAGAGTTTAAAGTTTTCTTAGAGACTGTGGCTGTGAAATGAGTGTTGGGGTTTGTGCTCCCCTGGGTGCAGGGTGTTTCAGTGTGTGCTTCTGTCTCATGCAGATGGATTTGTGCATTGAGGCCTTTGGAACCAGCAAGCAGAAGCGAGCTCTGAGCTCTCGCCGCATGAACACTGTGGGCAGTGACATTGTGAGCACAGCGGTGACAAAGGCAGCTGCAAACGTTATAGATGCCAAGGGAATGACAGGTGAGACCATTCTGTCTCAGGGTATAATCAGGACAACCTAAAGTGCCTTTTTGTGTCTGTCCATGCCAAATGTGGCAGGAAGAAGAGGGTTTTCTTTAAGTGATGAGGAAGCAGCTGGTCTAACAGCTGAGACAGCTATGTGTAGAGAAGCTGCTTCTTTCTGGTCTGCTGACTGTAGACCCCACCACCTCTCATCTCTTTTGTTCCAGGGTGGATATTGATTGTGCACTCAGAGCTGCTTTGTGCCAAGTGGGTGTCCACTGGAACGCAGGTGCCAAAACCGTGCTCTGCCCACCCACAGCAGCAGATATCTTGGTGCCTTTCTTTCCTAGATGTTTCTCTAGTCTGGACTGGCCTTTCTAAATTTTTATGACTATAAGGTTCTTGATAGAAGTTGTAAATGTTTAAAACTCCAGCTGTGACTAAAATGGTGTTGATCCATTAAGTAAACTTGCTTCTAAAGGAAGGATTGAGGTTGTGTTCCTGTTCTCTGTGTTTTGGTTAGCATGGTCCTCATGCTCCTGTCCCATTTCCCTTCCAAGCTCTGATGCAGGACATGGCCCAGGATGATGTGCAGAACATCTCTATCTTCCTCCCACCGTGCCACGAGGACGCTGACAGGCCGGAGAACGTTTACAAGTTTGAGGACAGTATCTTTTCTGTGTCACAGTGGTTTCTCATGCCTTTAAGTCTCAATGAAGGCAGCTCGCACACGGGAGCAAGTGGAGCCTTTGTCCCTCACAGGCCAAAGGTAGGGAGCAATGTAATGCTGCCCTGTGGTTTTGGGGCCTGCAAGTCCCATATCTGCCTCTTTCCTGTGGAGAGCAGGATATTCTGCTTCCTGGTGGGCAGCATTCCTTGAGGAATATTGGTGAGGTCAACTTTTCAGAAGCGAGCTGCAGTTGTGCCACAGTCTCCTAGAGGCCTTAGTTCCTGGGCAGGTTCCAGCCACTTGCTCTGCCTACTTTTCCTCAAGTGAGTGTGGACAGAACTGTCCTACCTTGAAGGGAGAGCCCAGGCTTGTACTTTTCCTTAAAATCCTCCCAGTCCTGCGTCCTGCCGAGTACGAGGCACTGCGGGTGCCAGCAGCCGCCCTGGCCAATGTCACTGCAGAGGAGGTGGCCAAGAGAGCAGAGGAGAGAAGGTAACAGCACTGCCAGTGGCCACATCCTGGCTGGGGGGCAGGAGGGCTGCTGCTCCAGTGCCATGGCTCTGGGGCAGAGGGAGATGTTGGATCTGGGCGTGGCAGAGCAGCATTTGCCTTGGGGAATGTGGGGGACAGTTGTGTACACAGCAGCAAGGGGCCCTCTGGGGAGTTGAACTTCCCCTCTCTTTCCTGCAGCCACTGCTCCTTTGTTTTGGAGGAGCTGAAGTTCCTGCCCACTGATGAGAGGAGAAGAGACCACAAAGCTCGATGTCTCTGGTTCTTGGACACTCTCATCAAGTTCAGTCACCTGAAAGTGATCAAGAAGAAGCGTAAGAGAGTTTTCAGCTCATAAACACATGCTTTTGGGAATATCTTCATCATCTTTTGCTCATCAGCTGAGTGTGTGGATCATACCTCTGCCACACTAAGGCTTCTGCTTTTGAAAATGCACCATACAAAACATTTTGGTTGAGATTTTCCAGACTTGCCATCTTCCTTAGAACTTCTGTGTCTTTGTCAGTCCTTGGCAGGGCTGAGGGAGGAGGAAGTGGCAAGCCTGGCTTTAAATATCTTCCTGTGTTGCTGGAGACACAGAAGTCACCCATAGGACTTGTCTAAGGAGGATGTGGGAATGAAAAGATTTGGTGATAGTAGGGACTTGTTAGTGTGATCGCATCTTTAACAGTATTTTGTGGCAAAAGGAATACATGCATAGGTGTGTGTGCACTTTAGATTGTATAGTATGGAAGTCGGAGATTGCTTTTATTAAGAAAATAAAAGCTGGGATTCTCTCAGGCCTGAAAAATTATGAGACCTAGAAATCAAGTACCAAGGTTCCTTTTAGGTTTGTTGTGTTCCTGGGAAGAGGCAATAAATGGTGGGATTCCTGGGGCTGGAATGATCCTGGTGGGTCCCTTTCCATTTCCTTACCAATGGAAAGGGATTCTGATATTCCGTAAGTGTCAGGATGATACATGGGCTTCTGTGGTGGGTGGGCAGTTGCAAGGTAGAGTGTGTGCTCCTCATTCCACTGCAAAGCTCCTTTCTGCTCTAGATCCACTGGGTCCTGAATGCCCAAACACCATCAGCAGGAAACTGATGAATGACTTCACCTCACAGACCTACAACGATAACAGGTAGGGGATGGTGTGTGATGCTCTTGAGGCACAGGTATGGCAGAGCTCAGCTTGAGGGGCCACAGAGACCATCAGGACCCCCCCTGAAACTCCACATCTCAGGAGTTCTCCCTCTTGCCACACAGCTTCCAGAATTTAGTCTCTGCATCCATGAAGACTAAAATCACCGCATATGTCATTGTCTTGGCTTTGCACATTAACAACTTCCAGACAGATCTCACCATCCTGCAGAACGACATGAAGCTCCCAGAGAGCAGGTGAGTCATCCTGTTTGTTCATACCTGCCAGGACCCTCCTACAGAAATCCTGGGAGAGCATCTCTGGACCTGGATAGGGCTTTAATTTTCCAGGGAAGGATAGGCAGTTGTCTGTAGGTGGGTGCAGGATGTGTATTTCCCAGGAGTCACCTGGCAGCTGCAGCTCCAGCTGTGCTCCTGTCCTTGGCCCTCCAAGCATTCACTGGCCAAAACTTCGTTTATTACTGGGTCTTACCAAAGTCCTTGGTCACCACTTGGTTTTCAAGCTTCCTCATCAGTTTTGATGCCATCACTTATTTTGCCCACAGTTACCCTCTTTATTCTTTCATTGGTAGTAGTGGGTTTAAGAGCAGTCTCTGCTCTTGGTTTCCATCAATTTTCCCTGTTTGTTTTTCTTTCTGGAACTAAGCTTTTCCAGGAATCCACATTGTATTTGGCAGTTGATGCCCAGGTTTGGGTTGTGCTGCCCTGCAGCTGGGAACACGGGGGCCTTGGATGCTGTGGGGAAAAGCATGGAGGAGGCTGGGATCTGCTGGAAGAATCAGTAGTACTCTTCCTTGGAAGGCTGTCTGCCTTGCAGCCCTGATGCTCCTGCATCGCATCCCTGTACCACAGACACACCTCCAGGCCTCTCCAAGGGGGCTGTGGGTCCCTGTGGGGTCATGGCATGGGGGGCTCAGCCCCACTGATGGCATTTCTCCGGTGTTTTCCAGGATACTGGACATCGCCAAGGCCCTGCGGCTCAGGGTGTCCAAGGCCAAGGGGGGGCCAGGGCTGGAGAATGACCAGAACCACAAGCTGGGCACTCTATCTCTGCCCTTACCCATGCAGAAGGCACCAGAGGGACAAAGGAAGCGCAAGAAAATTAACTGAGAATCCCAGGAGGTCTGAGGGAGACACAGCCCCTCCCTCAGAATATCCTGGGCATGCCTTCATCTGCTGGGTTTGGGTCCAGGATCAGCCCTCACCCTACTGAAACCCAGGCTGACAGTTGCCTCAATAAAATGCTGCTTCTGTTTTTTTCTATTTATATACAAAAAGCTATAATAAAACTTCTTTTTTGCAGTTTGTCTGGGGTGGGGGTGAAATGGTGGTTGTGCTGGGGCACAAGGGCACAGTCTGAGGTGGCAGGTTATCCCTGGACACCTGCGTGGCTGGTTCTGGTTCATGGCCCCTCCCAGGTTCAACGTCAGAAGCAGGGAGACAGAGTGTGACTTACATACACCTTTTTCTTTCTCTGGAGTGTCAGTGTAATCGTGTTCAAAAACTGTAAAGATGTTCACAGTTTTTTGTCATTTTTCCTATCCTGTTTTCCTGGGGGAAGGGAGAGTTCTGTGATTTGGACCTGGTACCACCTTCAGAGAGAGCAATGACTATGAGGCCACTGTGGCTTCCCAGCCCTTTGGAGAGATACTTTAGTCTGGTTTCTCTGAATTTTCACTCTACTATGTGATCAGCCTCATGGGAGCTGTTTACTTTGTAAGGCTGCAGGAGTCAGGAGGGCTTGTGAGAAACAGGATCACCTCCAAACTGGTGTGTGAAAAGAGAGCATGGAATGTCAGAGAAAAACGTCTCTGGGCTGCTGCTGCTTCTGACAGTAATTTTGGTTTGGTACATCCTCTTGGGACCTTAAAGAGCCACTATTCACACCTGTCATTAGCAGCGACACACATCCTGTGTTCTGAGGAGGAGATCATTAGTGCTGTGGGAATTGCAGGCTCCAAGAAATCAATAGGACTGGTTGAGGTTGGAAGGGACTTCTGGAAGTCTCTGTCCAGTCCCTCTCCCTGCTCAGCCGGGTGCCCAGGACTGTGTCCAGGTGACTTTGGAGTGCATCTGGTTACAGGAACTCCACAAGTTTACAGTGAAGCAGTGTTTCCCAACATTCAGAGGGAGCCTCCTTTGATTCTGTGTGCTCATGGCCTGTCCCTGGGCACCTTCCCTGTCATGGATAAGGTGCCCCTGAGCTTTCCGTGCTCCAGGTTGAATTGCCCTGGTTCCCTCCGCTGTTCCTTCTAGGAGTGATGCTTCAGCATCTTCACTGGACTCCCCAGTGTGTCCGTGTGTCTGAGACTGAAGAGCCCAGGGCTGGACATGACACCCCAGGCTGAGCTGAGGAGAGGGATCACCTCTCTTCTGATTCTGCCCAGACACTGCTGGCTGCTGCCAGAGGGGAATTTCTGGGTGGCTGCTGGAGAGACACAGGACAGAGTGTCCATCCCTGACCCGCCCAGCACAAACATGGACAGTCGCTGACAAAGCAACTGCAAAGTGAGCAATTCCCAGGTGAATGGTGCTGCCTGCCTCCAGGATGAGGGTTGTCCAGGCTGGGACCCAGGCATTCTGTGGGTCCTGCCAATAGCACATTTCCTGTACTGTTGCCTTTTTCCTAAACTGGAAATGAAATTCTAGATAATTTTTAGTGAGGAGGTAATATAAAAGGGGATCTTTATTTGAAGGGGCAGTTATGGAAAGATGTCAACAAAACAAAAGCCCACCCACACAGGGGTGAGTACATTTTTACAGGTTTGGGGAAATCAGTATAATTGATAAAAGGCACCAATTAGGAGAACAAGTGGTGATGGAATTCCCCCCAGGTCAAGCCCCTTCTCTGGAGCCCTCCCTCAGTATTAGCTGTACTTTGTCCATGAAAGTGTATCAAAGCTGTTTTCAACCTTGGTATCCAGGAAGAATGATGATAGCACTGGGGCCTTGTATCCGTGGGGTTGGAGCTCTGGGATTCATTTTGTCTTTCTGTCTAGGGAAAGGGCATGGAAAATTACTGGAAAAACTAGCCATTAATACAATAGGCTACACAGTGTCAAATGTATGTGTGAAGAATACAGAGAACATAGGAAAAAAAAGGCAAAACCCCAAATGGCGTCATTATGGACCTTCTTGCTTGTAAATTACCCCAGCAGCTGCCTCAGTGGGAAAAAGGGAGACATAAACAGCCATCCTCACAGCAATTTTTTTTTAAGGTTTAGGGTTAGGTGCTGATGAAGTTGGTCTGACGAGGGCCCCCATCCCTGAGCTGTCAGCTTCCCTCCTTGGCTCTGGAGAAACGAGGGCAGAGAGGCTGGTGAGAACCCCCACTCTGTTTCAGAGAGTGGCACAGAAGATGCTCCTGTGTGTGGCAGCCCCTCCCCACCCTGGTGGAGCTGGAGCCCATGTGGGCACCGGCCACCACCTGGAACCCCAGGGTCCCCTCTCGGTGTGAGGCCATGCTGGGGTTGGCCAGAACCCACGCCGGGTCAAACCTGGGAAGGAGGGACCCCCACACACTGGGGCACTGCAGTGGGGCCAGAGCAGCCACAGAAATGTTCCCAGGGTTTACCCTCCAAGGGGGAATGGGGCAGAGCAGGGTGGGCACTCAACACCATGCCAGGGGTGTTCCAAAACACTTCTGAAAAAAACCTACTTTCTCTGATTTCAAAGCCAACACCTCTAAGGGACTGCAAGTTATGGGCAACAAGAGCATGAGTGTGGAACTGCCCAAAAACTGCCTGAAGGGAGCTAGGTTTGGAATCCTGATTGAGAAACTGTGGGACTAAGGTGCTCAGAGTGCTCTCTATTTCACCCACCAGACTTTTCCTGCTCTGAGGGTCTGGAAGACCAGATGGGAGCATCATTACAATCTGGGGGCCCGCATGTCCTGGCCTCCTTTCAGCAATGAGTCTTACAGTACCACTGTGCCCTCTCCCACACCATGCACCAAGACTTACTTGATTACTCCACTCTGGAGAGAAGAGTCAAGGTCAAGTTTCTAACCAAAAGAAAAATCCGCTGTACACCCACCTGTTTCAGACCACAGCCCTGGAGGAGCAACCTGGCAATTGAAGCCACTATGGGCAGTGCTGGCTCAGCAGCCTGGGTGAGCTGGCTGGGCACAGGACACCTGTCCTGTGCTCAGAAACACCCTCACTGGATCCTGTGTTCAGTGATTTTAAGGCCAGCACCATCAAGCAGAGCCAGGACTGTGCCAGGACCGTCAGGCAGCACCATGATGTACCTGGCACACGGGGTTAGTTGTAGCCTGATTCATCAACAACACCTAAAGAACAGGCTGAAGAACAGCTAACAACAGGTGGATGTTCCCTGTCCTGGGACATGGATCCCTTGGGGTTGGTGTGGGAGCAGGCGGGGTATGACCAGGACAAGTGGATGTCCAGCCTGGCATCACAGCTGGAGTGGACATTGCTGTCCATGGTCAGGCAGCACAAGGGCAGGCACAAGTACAGCCCAAAACTTGCAGTGGAGGATGTTGTAGGCAGCAGGGCACGCACCTGTGGCTGTAGAATGTGACCAAAGGGAACAGCTCTCCTTTCTCCTGTGCACCTGCAACCTGGCAAACTGGAGTCACTGGCACTACTCGTCACAATCTGGCTTCCTCAAAGAAAGCAGTTAAATATTTACATAGCAGAGGTGTTCAATATCTTCCAGACAAAATCACATCTTAAATCCACATCTTACAAGTGTTAAGAAATAATTAGAAATTGCCTTTGCAGAGCCCAATTCAACAAACAACAGCGATCAGAAGGTAATTAAATTACACCTCCTTTTATTTGCCCATTGCAGACGGGTGCTTCATTCAGTGTTCTCACAGCTACAGGTGGAGCCCAGTGGGATGTGACCGTGGCCCATCTCCATGGGACACACTCAGCTGCCTGTGGCGGTCACGGCCACAGCTGACCCTGGCCTGGGCTGTGCAAGGACCCCCAGCTCTGCTGTGCTCCCATTCAAACTGCGCTGAACCCATGACCCACAGCAAGTAACTCCTGCTGATACACACTCCTGCTTCCTACTCCAGCTAGTAATTCCTACCTGAGCAAATTCCCACTGAGAGCTGGGCAGGGAATGCTCCCCTTCCCCCCCAACTCCAAAACTTCTATCTAGTCTTTTAGAGGCATGGAATGAAAAATGGGCCCAAACCCTGGGCTGCCCCAAACTTTGGGGATGGTCCTGCTCTGGGAAGGTGGCTGGAGAGGAACCTCCAAGCCCCACAGCACTGCCAGCACTGGGGATTTTGGCAGTGACAGTACCCAGCCCTCACCACCACCATCCTGTCCGGCACAGGCAGAGTTGAGATCTGTAAGCAACTGCAGGGTGAGATGATGCTGAGGGAAAACATCAGCTCAGTGTCCAGCATGTGTCCCAGCCAAAACCCCCTCTTCTCAGCTGATTTCTGACTGAAGCAGGCACCAGTCAGGACCCCCACCAGCTGCCCACAGTGAGGGGCATGGCCAGGGGTCAATACTGCAGCCCCACAAGTCTCTCCAGCTGCGCTTTTACAGGCTCAAGTGGGCCTGATTAGGTGACCCCAATCTGTCCCCATTTTAGTACTTCCACTTGTGATTACACCACTGTGTGCAGAAAGCAAGCAGCTGCCGGCAGCCTGCCTTTCATCTGGGCTGGTCAACCACAGGAAAGGAGATGGTGGAGCAGCAGGGAGAGGGAAGAGCAGCACAGCACTTGGCTGTCCTGTATGCAGTGCCCAGCATGAGTCAGGTCCCTAAAGTTGTTTCCTTCCAGTTTCACCTGCCCTCATCAGTAAATGAATGCTCCATTGGCAGCCTTGAAAGCACCATCAGATGATGCAGCCCTCTGGAGAGCTGGCAAAAGGCTGGACTCCCTTGTCCTCCAGCAGTGACTTGAGCTCCAGGTCCGTGTGAAGTATGGGCAGCTGGCTGCTCTGTCACCTGCTGCCCCCAGCATCCCCCTTGGGGTTCCACAGGACACCCAGAGCAGCGGGTGGGGCAGGCAGGCAGGGGTACTGGCCAGCTGTGGGGCAGCACTGGCCCCAGCCTGCCCTGCCCCACCTCTGCAGCACCTCACCCTGCTCCTCCTGTGCTGGGCAGCAACTCCAGCCAGTCACAGCGGCCAGTGGTGGCCATGGCACCAGCCCCCCCGGCTCCTGGAACAGGGACAGGTCCCTGGAGGAGGACTCCAGGTCCTGCATGCTCCTGACTTTGGAGACCAGGCAGTGCTGTCAGAAGGCCTCTCTCCAGGACCACAGCTCCATGCTGGGCTGGTTGTGCCAGTCTGTGCTCCAGGCAGCCCAGACACCGCTCGTGCCAGCCCCGCAGCTGCAGCAGCCCAGGCTGGGCAGGCAGAGGTGGCACAGGAGCTACCACAGCTCCACTGGCACCTCTGGAGGGGAGGACAAGGTCACAGAATCACAGAACCACTGAGATGGGAAAAGACCTCTGAGGTCATCAAGTCCAACCATTGACCAATCACCACCTCATCAACTAGAACAGCACAAAGTGCCACATCCAGTCCTTCCTTAAACACCTCCAGGTATAGTAACTCCAGCACCTCTCTTGGCAGCCCATTCCAATGTCTAATCACCCTGATACAAAAATCTTCCTGACAGCCAACCTGAGCCTCCCCTAACACAGCTTGAGACAACCACAACAGTGGTTGTCCAGCCAGCAAAGTGCAAAGCTTGACCAAGGAAGGACCCCATGGTGACAGGGATATGCAAATCCATGCTGGACGCGCTTGTCCAGGGCACAGCTGACCAGTGGTGCCCAGACACACGGGGTCTGGCCACTGTCACTCCTAGCCCCCTCATGCGCATGGGCCAGCGAGGCCACACGAGCTGTTGTGGCTTTCCACTTTCTCAAGGCAGCCAGAATTACATCGTTTAAACAGGGGTTTTTGGACAAAAAAGGCACCCCCGTGTGCCACAGCCTGCACGTCCTGCCAAGGACGCGGGTCTCGCTGGGAAAGGTGTGACGCATTCTGTACCCCAGCGACACCAAGCAGGACCCTCCAGCCAGGAGAGGGACCAAGCAGAAAGCATCCACGGCCAACCCCTCACTCACCAAGCCGACCGCAGACGCGCCGGCCCAGCTCTGCCAGGGACAGGGGGGGCAGCGTTCCTCACGATCACAGTGCCCCTGCCCCGGCACGGCCCCCCAGCTCGGGAACCGGCCGCGGCGAGAGAGAACGCGGGCAGGGC
>WEIU01021320.1:152575-164821 GCA_013389925.1 Aegithalos caudatus
GGGGATCATCAACGCAACCTACGAGTTCCTGCTGAAGCTGCTGTGACCCCATCCTGCTCCTGGGGTGTCAGCACTCACAGTGTCCTCAATCCCAGGGAACAGTGCCTGTGCATGTGACAGGTAATTCCTCCCAGCCTTTGGTATTTATGGGGTGAATGGTGATGCATTTAAACCTTGGTGCAATTATGATGAACTTTTTTAACTATTCCTTTGCTGGCAGGTGAGTTTGCCCATAACAGAGCTACTAGACAAATACAAGGTGTAAAAGAGAAAACAAAAGTAGTCTGTATCACTCCCAAAATTCCCTAATGCTCTGTGATGGGATGCACTCCACTGCCCATGTTTTGAACATGAGAATCAAGGAGGCGCTGAAGAAAAACAATTCCATTGCCCAATCTTCCAAGTCTCAATTTTGGAACTGCATTCTCAGATGTTTTGGGGTCCTCATTGTATAAAGCTCAAAGGACACATTCAGAAGGGGATGACTGAGGTGCAGACCTCCCAGCTGCACCTCAGACTGCTGCAGCCCCCACAAGGTGTGGGCTGTGGTGACCGTGTCCTCCAGCCGTGGCACTGAACGTGTGACCTCAGCCCAGGCTGGATCTCTGTGTGTATGTGTGTGTGCGCTTGTACGTGTGCCTTCCTGTCAAAAGGGAAAAGTGGAAGGAATGGGACAGCAAACTCACTAAAGCTTTAAAGTGTCCTTCCTCGTTAAAAAACACAGTGTTTGTTCTGCTTTTTGTGAGGAGGTTTTTTTCTTTTTTTAATTGCTGCTTTTTCTGTTGCCTCCAGCTACAGGATCAGGGAGGTGTCCCTTTCTGTAAGGCTCACGGGACACTCCGGCTCCTGCAGCTGCTCAAGCACTTCACACGGCTTTTTGCACTGCCGTGTCCTGTCTTTTGTCAGTTCCCTCTGTGGAATTACTCATCACGAGATGTTTTTACCTGAAACTCGGGGTTCTGCCTGCTTGGTGTGTGCTGTTGATGGTTCTGCAAGACAGAGTGGCACAGGCAAGGTGAGATTCCTGGATTACCTGCTTTAGTGGAGGTCTGTAGGTATAGAGGAGATGAAAAGCCAAAGATGACCTTGGAAGCAGGGAGGCAGGAAAAGTGGAGTGCTTGGAGACATTTCAGGACTTCTGCAGGCAAACATTGAAAAGGATTGACAGAAATCTGTATCTTACAGACATGGGAGTTGAGAGAGAGAGATGACTTCAGGCTTGAGAAACAGGGACAGAAGAGCAAGCACAACCCTGAGCTAGATGAGAGTCCCAACAAAAAGTGTTTGAACCTCCCTGAGGGCTTCCTCTTTAAACTGTACATTCATATATAAACCAAAACACTATGGATGATGGGGAGCAGCAGAGCTTTCAGAAACTGCTTTGAATTTAGTTGTTTCTTAAGTCTTGGAGGGGCTGTTGCTTTTCTGAATTTGAGTTTTCCATTTGCTGAAACTGTCTTCCAAAATGGATCCAAATCAGTGTGTTGTAATCATACAGTCCTGAGCTTCACATGCGGCGATGGGTGGGCACAAGCACGAGTTCCTGTATCCCAGTGGTGATTATCTGCATCTAAATAAAATGTTTACTGGATGTTTGTTACTGGCAGAATCTGATTTTTACTGGTGTACCATTTTTTTGTAATCACTCCTTGATGGAATAAAAAAAAATCTGCATCCTGCTTCTCTGTGGAAGATGTTATGTACTCCTGTCACGTCGGGGAAGCCAGAGTGTCCAGGGTGAGAGTTTGGCACAAGCCCAGAGCTGGTCAGCACCCAGCTACTCCAGCAGAAATTAAATAGTGGAGCCCTGGGTCTGAGGTTCAGAGCCTATTTTGACTCTTCATATGTCACTTTCAGAAAAATTTAATGTAAAAGCACTACTGTGACACACACATTTGAGAATGGCAGTATCCAAGTACTAGGAGATGATTTTCCTCCTAATTTTAGGGGGCGGGCAAGAGCCACTGAGCACGGTTCATTTTAACATAAATAAAATACACTTCAATTCAGTGAATTATTAAATGTTTATTATGCAAGCAAGAGAAACTGTCCACAAATAGTAAGTTACTGTACGGCTGTAAGTACAATACTTCCAAAGCAGTTCTGATACTTCATATACGGTATTAAAAGGCTACAGTTTTTACTATGAAATCTCAGGTATTTCAAAATACTCTACATGCACAATTTGTTTCTGTATTAAAAACCTTATACTTAACTGAGGATATTCAGTGCTTTAGAAAATGCACCTTTGACTAAGATCAGCCAGTGAGAAGTTTCTGTTTCCTGCAGGTCAAAAATCATGATGGGTCGTTGACTTCTTCCTTTCTCTCCAACTTTTTAGAATCTTGTAAACTAAAATTTTAAGAGCTTTCATTTGGCAAGTGTGTATTTTTTTTTTCCAGAGCAACAGACCCATGTATTACAATGTCAGAACCTTCTCCACATCAGTGCTACCCAAATAAAAATCACAACACAAACAAAACCAAANCGTGTGCCCCGGGGACACGGGAACCGCTGTCCCGGCGCGGTCACTGCCACAGCACACACGGGCTGGGACGAAGAACCAGCCCCGGCACCGCTCTGGCTCCTGCGGCTGCCGCCGGCCGTGACCTCCCCGCAGGGACCCGTGGCTAGCGGGCAGCGCCGCAGCTGGGCATTCTCTCACGGGTAGCTCACCAGTACAAAACCATCAACAACGCACTGCATGCTCTACAGGAGAGCTCCGAAAAATGCTGTGGAATTAATCCAGTGCTGCAACTGGTGTTCACAGAAACCCCTGGTGTAAGCCTCCCCCTCCCCGTCTGTCAACGCAGTCCTTCATCTCCCTTGGAAATGTTCCCTTACAGTTGTTTCACAGTTTTATACACTTCTCGAGGTTGAGCATTCAACTTTTGAAACACAACTACAAGATAAACTTTTTTTGACTACCTAAAAATAACCCAAAGCTCACCAACACGTAAGTTGTTTCAGTAATGCTACTGAGAGAGAACTGAAAACACTTTGCACCACCACATGATTGTGAGGCATGTCAACTGTAAGCCACTGCGAAGTGAACTTCACAGGTAAAACATAATAAAGCCTTCATGGAAAACTTCCAAGTGTTGTTGAAAAGGACTAATCAATCAAATGACCAAAATCTAAGATTACCTACTTAGTCTAATTCAAACTTATTACAAATGTCATCAGAAAAACTAAGTAACATTTCTACAGCATACACGTACAGATTCTGTCATTTTATGCATCTGCTGGACACACTACAAAAGCATCAAGGCGACCAAACCCCTCCACCATGTGAGCTGTCGGTCCCGGAGCCAGGCAGGGCCATCAGCCAATCACAGGTGCTATCAAGGAGTGGTGACACATCTGTCACTTTGGGGTAATGGTCCTTTATACAGAAAGGTGAGTGTCCAAAGCTCAGCACAATACTGGTGTAAAACACAGCGTATCATGAGGTAGAATTAAAAAGGTAACACTCAGTGCATATTCACAGGCATAGCGTTACAGTCACTAGGGATCTACCAGTCTGAGGAGGTTCTGACAGGAAAAGCAAGAACAGCCTTGGAAACAGACACCCAAGAACCGCTTCGGTCCTGAAGGTGCTCCTCCACCTCCAAAACACTATGCAAGCCCGTGAGAACTCTTTAAATTCTCTCAAGTGTCCCTGTAGTCCCTTCCATGATGTGTAATAAAACATTAAATAAGGTGAGAAAACAGCAGCCTGGCAGTGGGTCAGCAAATGCCTGGGGAAAAGCTGCTCCAGGCCCAGGCAGGACCTGTTTTTTTTCCCCCAAACAGCTTGGCCCATTACAAACTCCTTGTAGCTCTGCCTTTGCAGAAAAATCTTGTATCCCATGCTCATCCCCAGGTTTCCTGCACACTTCACTCCCAGGGCGTCGAACCACAGCCAAGGGAAGTGCCCCGAGCTGCTTTAACAACTCAGCAGACCCACCTCTCCCATGCTGCAGGCTCAGGCCAGCAGAAGGGATGTCTGCCCTCAGATTACCAAACACACAAAACTGAAGGCTTCGTATTACCAAAGAAATTCTCCAGAAGAGGAAACTTGGGATTTTTTTTCTCATAATGCAGAGGAGGCTCAAGTTTCAATCATCTCTGCACCAACACCAGGGTATACTACCCACATAAATACAAAGCTACAGGAGGGTCCTCAGGCTTACCTTTCCAGGTCTCTCATGTCCATAAATGTTGTCTTTATCCCCAAATACGTTTTGCAAAAGGCTTTGTAAGAGTCAGCTTGAACAAGTGTGCTCCGTTGAGCCAGAGAGCGTGAACCTGAACACCAGCAGGTGACAGTCCTTTCAGGTAAAGTTCCCTGCTGAACTGAGTGTGTGACTGGTCTGCAAAAATTTAGTGAAACACGAAAAACCCCCATCTTGGAACATGTAAGTGATGAGAATGTTATAAACTGATATGGATATACAAGATTGAAATACCTGTGCCTTTACAAGGTTAGTTCTATTAACTCAAGGGCTGAAATCTGGCATTCATACTTTGGGTGTGACCACTGAACCACAGAATACCCTAAGGTGGAAGGGACCCACAGGATCATCAGACCTACCCCTGGCCCTGCACAGACACCCCAACAATCCCCCCCATGCATCTATGGGCGCATGTTCAAATGCTCCTGGAACTCTAGCAGCCTTGGGGCCGTGCCCATTCCCTGAGGAGCCTGGACAGTGCCCAGCACCCTCTGGGGGAAGAACCTTTCCTAATCTCCAGTCTGACCCTGCCCTGACACAGCTCCAGATGTTCCCTGGGTGTTGTTCCTAGAAGTGAGATTGGTACCTGTCCCTCCACTGCCCCACAGGAGGATGTTCAAGAGCACAACAAGATCTCATCTCGGATTCATCCAAGGTGAACCAAGTAATCTCAGCTGCTCCTCATATGGCTTCCCCTCCAGACCTTTTCACCAGAGTGAACATTACAGTGTTTCATATCTGATGATAAGCCTGGTTAGATCCAAGTAGATCTCACTGCTGACAGGTTTGCTTTTAATCCCCTCCCAAACTGACAGCACATGTGAAGAAAGGCTCATTTGGCAATACATCCAAATGAATTTCTCCCACAGCAAGAGTGCAAGGGGAGGTGTTGTGTGGAAAAATAGCCAGGTGGGAAATACCCAAACATCAGCAGAAAGCCACCATGATTCAGATGTGGAATGATGTGGAAACCCCCCTGCAACAGAAATCTGGCAGAGGAGGGGCCAGAGCTGCTCTGCTGCACAAACCCCGAGATCCTCTGGGCCAGGGTCTTCCTCAGGGCTGAGTGGTGGGCTCAAGGGGAGCCTGCCTGTGCAGGGGGTGGGCCTGGATGACTTCCAGTGGTCAATACCAGCATAAGCCACACCATGACTCATTTTTCTAGCCAATGACAACCATATTATCATAGAAATGAAAGCAAAATTCCTTTTTTTTTTTTTTTTTTTTTTTTGGTGAGAGTAACTAACCGTGTTGTTTATGTAGACAAGCAGCCTATTCTCTACTGATCACCACAGAGCTGCCTCGGTGACAGAAGAGGAAGCAGAGGTGAGGCAGTCCAGCTCCTCTGGGACGGGAGGTACCTGGCACCCTGCCCCTCTGTGTCGTTCCAAACAGCCCACTGGAATTGCGCTGAAGGAAACAATCAAGTATCAGGGTACAAACACAGCAGGACAGCAGCCCAATGGCACAGGATCAGCAGGAGCAGAGGTCTGCTGGTGGGGCCAGGACACGGCGTGGGGCTGCAGGCTCATGGATGCAGGATCAAGATCTGCATGGTGCTGGTCTGGAAAATCCTTCCATCATCACGTCCCGAGATCACAGTAATCACGTGAGCTCCTCTGGATTCAGAGATTTTGAGAGAGCACACTTCCACCGCTCAGCTGAAGTAAAACCCACAAACGTCCACCCACAGGTGCCGCTGCCGTGCCTAGAACTTTGGCTGGTAGAGAGAGACGCGTCCACTAAGGCACCCCGAGGCGATCTGACAGTGCGTGGGGGAGAACTTGGTGGTGAGCACCACGTCGTTATGGGAGTAGAGCGAGCGGATCTCGCGCAGGGGGCTGGCCTCCCGCGGCAGGCAGTCCACCAGCTCGCTGCAGTGCGCGTCGAAGCCCAGCAGGCGGATGCCAAAGCCGTGCGGGGACGAGATCATGCGGCCGTCGGGGCTGAAGCAGAGCTCCTTGATGTAGCCCCGGCCCACGTTGGCCTCCTCGATGCAGTGTGTCAGGCGCAGGGAGCAGCGCGGGGACACGGGGCGCACCGGGGCTCCTTCCTGGAATTCATAGACACAAGTCCACTAAAGGGAGAGGCAGAGAAAGCGACACTGAAAGAGAAGTAAAGCACTGCAAACACACATTCCCTCCCCCTGAACCTCAACAATGAGCAGCTCATATGAGCAGGTAGTGAATGGCACAGGACGGAGATGCTCCTGCTGACCCGCTCTTCAATGAACACCCAGAGCAGGCCACTGCCTCAGCATCTCCCTCCCTGTGAACTACCCAGGCAAAGCAGCTACCCGGCATTAAAGCTGCTATTTTAATTAAATGGGTGCTAGATATAATCTTTCCAATCTAGGTTTCATCTGCAGAGAGCAAAGCCTAATGCTGTGGCAAAGCACCTACTCTAATTTAGTAAATATTTAAATTAAATCTATAAAGTCAAATTCAGCTGACTGTAACTCAGAGCAGATCACTGGTATTTTATGCCTTTGACTTGTAAAGGAACAGAAACTTGAAACAAGGCGGGTAACAGATTTTTGAAAGAAGGTTATGAACAGCTCTACAGACAGTTTGTTATTTGTGAGACACATCCAGGATCCCTGTCTGTCATCTCATTATTTAATCTCAAAACAAATGTTAAAAAAATCAGTGACGAAGTTTATATTGTGTTGATTCCACTTTAGCCCCAAAACAAGCATTCCTAGCTCTGTTGTATACATCCTTCTGAAATAACCACACTAGAAAAAATACCAATGAATATTAATAAAACAGAGTAAGGCAGACTCTAGGACTAAAAGAAATTATAATTTAGTCAATCATCAGTACTGACACAATGTAACATTTTGCATATTACAAAAATTCTGTATAGCAGTTTGATTGTTACAGATCAGCATTAAAATTTATAACCAATCTGCTAAGCTTCCACTCAGTCCTCTACACTTGTGTAATGGCATACCATCACAGAGTGGCTTTCTTCAACAACAACAAAAAAATCCCAAACAAATACGGAGACAAAAAAATCCCACCAAAACCAAATAAACCTCAATTTACATTAGCAATCAAAAGTAACTAAACTATTTATTATTGGACAAGTTCTATTGGTGGTCAAGTTAGAGGAGCAGAATCTGCAGCTTGTAGTCGGTCTTATGACTTTCTGCTTTAAGGAAAAGGCTTAAAGCATGTTTTACTAGGAAGAATCTTTTTAATTAAAAAAAAAAGGTACATCTGACTGCACATATTTTAAAGAAGAACAGGAGTTATTGTGTTACCTCCTGGTCATCTGTGTTGCTGGAGCACCGCAGCAGCGTGGCCCACCCCTTGGGGTGCAGCTGCAGCGACGTGATGCAGTTCCCGCAATCTCTTTCTCCAGGAACCTCTGGTGTTAATACCTCAAGGCTATTTCTAGGTGATCCCCCTGCAAGAGGAATTAACTGTGAATCTCAGTGAAATCCACACACTAACCTTTAGCTCTATCACCAGTCCTGCTGCGGACATGGGGTCACACCTGGGGCAGCTGTACATGGCTGCAAGACAGACTGCACCATCAGGACAGGGAAACTCAAAGGGTTACAGGAACCCTGAGCCAATACCCATGGGCTCAGTCGTCACTTCAAACAGCTTATTTTTCTGAAATTTGAGTGCCAACACCTCCATTGAACCAGCCCACGCTGACAACTACATTAACCTTCCACACGCTCTTTGTTAGCATTACAGCAAAATATAAAAAGAGTGAGGTTTTTATAAGAATTTCTGATTCTCAAACTTGTATGTGTGCTCTCCAAATTCCTTGCAACACTTGCTCAGCTTTCAGATTTTCTCCCTTCTTCCCCTCACCCCCAGGTAAACCACTTCCGGGCATCCAGGTAAACCTCCTCTCAGCAGTATGCTTCAGCTTCTCACAACCATGACTAGCTAAAAAATAACATTACATTTCTCTGAAATTGCTAGAGGTGAACTAAATATTCACCCATTAGCCAAGTTCTGGATTTTCCCCTTAAAGATCATTCACACAAACTTTGTTCAAGGAAAAACTCAAGGAAAAGGAAGCACCTCTAAGTAACAATAACGTATTGACGTAAAATACAGACCATGTTATTTTTACCAGATTTCTCAGACAAAAAAACAGAATCTGATTACATTCCTAGGCTTTGGTGTGTAATGAGACTTTATCGGTTTAACAGAAGTCTCAGTAACACCATTCTTTAAAAACCACAGGACAAAAAAACGGTTTTTCACTATTGTATTCTGGCCTCTTTTGGATACAGTAAATCAAAGTCCAGGATTTCTTTTCATTTATCTTTTTTTTAGTGATTTTTTTCCTACCTTCTCGCTGGGAGGGCCGTGACAAGGTTTTCTCAGAGAGCGGCCCTGAGTTGTTCTGGTGACAGGGTGAACCCACAGCTCGAGGGCCAGAGGAGCCTGATGATGTTACATCTGCAAACAGCACCAGACAGATGAGCCCACAGCCACCCCAGCACACCTGGGCTGCTGGCCAAGAGCACCCCACAGAACACCCCAGCACAGGACCCACCACAGACCGCCTCACCAGCATTCACCTGAGCTCGATGTGGTCCTCCTGGCTCTTAAAATCGGGTAGCTGCCAACCTCTAAAGACTTGTTTAGGTCAAGGTCATGCAAAATCAGAAGGTAACCAGAGGAGGTGGAGATCAGCATTTTAGAACAGTCTGGCGTCAGCCTCATTCGCATCAGAAAACGGGTGTGAAAAAACTTCTTGTGGGGACATCCATCCTCTGTGCACCTGGAAAGTGAGACAAGCACAGGAGGGGACTGCGGTCAGCTGGTCAGCTCCAGCTCAAGGACCTGATTGTGTCCACAAGGCTCCAGGATGTGCCCAGCATCACTCACTTTGTTCACCCCCAAAACCGTTTTTTTGAGTGTTGTCTTTATCCTACCTTTTAATGGAATGCGTGAAGTCACATATTCCCACAACTACAACAAATGAGGACAGAGCCCAGAACCTTCACAGAAGGAAGAACTATGTTTTGGCACGTCAACAAGAGAATCACAGAATCACTAGGTTGGAAGAGACCTTCAAGATCATCAAAGGTCCCTTCCAAACTAGTAATTCTCTGATTCTGGACACCATTGTCCAACCCATGCCCTAACACTTCAACCAGGTGGAGGAGGAGAAGCTCCTTTCTAGCCATTTACTATCACCACAGAGGTGATGCAAGCTCTTGTTAAGGGCTATAAACCCCTCCCAGTGTTTCAGAACACTCTGCAGCCCCACTCAGGGAGGCAGGCTTTGCGTCTTGTACAGAGGGCCTGGTGCACCTGTCCCGGTGTGCTGCAGAAAGGCCGTGGGGCGAGCACAGACACGTACCTGTTGGTGTCCCAGATGATGACGTTTCCATCAAAGCCTGAGGTCACCAGTAACCTTGTGTTGGTGTCGTACTCGATGTTCTTGACCCAGCTGGTGTGGCCATGCAGAGTGCACACTTTGGTGTTGAGCTTCCTCAGGTCCCAGAGCGCGATGGTCGTGTCGTCGGAGCACGTGGCGAAAAGTCGGTTATCCAGGAACCTGGGGCAGGAGGGAAACACTGCTGTGCTCGGGGCTGCCTGCAGAGCAAATGGGCTGCAGCAGGAGTGTCAGCTAACACAGAGATAAGAGAGCAGCCACAAACAAAACCCCTCAAAACTTAATGCAGAATATGTGCCAGTGAAAGCTCCACTAAAAGCAGAACTGTTGGGATATGAACCAGCAGGGCCTCTGTGGCAGCAAAAGAGCAAATACACGGGCAGAGCAGAAGTTTCTTTGGTTTGGGGGTTTTCCAGGAGCTTTTTGTGTTAATGAATTGTGTGCAAATCACACAAGAGCCAAACCACCAGAGCAGCACATGCTCAGACAGAACCCCCACCATCAGAGCTCTGGACAGCAGTCAGCTCACTGGGCCTAGGAAATAAACAATAAATGGGAGTCTAGAGCCTACTGAAGCAAATGCAAGGCTTTTGAAAAACACAGAGTGAAGATGAGACCTTGTTTGAGAACACACACGAGTTATTTGGTTCAGTGAGAAAATGAACAGATGAAATCAGTGAGTTTGCACTACACAAATCAAAGGTGGATCTTTGGAATTTACTTCAGAAGGACAAGGAATGCTGGTTTATGTTTAGAATTCATTCAATGAAGACCCTCAAATAAGAAAAGCCCTACCTGACATCAAAGGAACAAGACCCCCATCCAAAAAACACACACTAAAAATCCTTTAAGCCTAGAGCTACACCACCCAAAAGCAGCAACAACTCTGAAAGATGAACAACAATCAAATATCATGGGAAAAATCCCAAACTTTGCTACATAGTAAGCGTTTTTGATGCTTACTACAAGGAACTTCTGCAGTGCTACAGTGACTGAAATCCTGCTCATTAACCTGAACAAGGCTCCAGGTAATGCTGTAGAAACTGTGTGCAAAAAGGAGTTCAGTTCCTTTGTATCAGACACACATTTTAATCCAGCTTTCCTGACAGACGTCTAGCTGATATAAAACATAAGACTTTTGTAAAAAGGACAACCAGATTGTGAAAAACATCAACTTACCTGATGAACAGGGCACCCCATATTTGGCTCTTCTGAGTGAAAACACTCAGAATGCTCTACAGTTTTCTTGGGTTTTTTTTTGTTTGGGTTTAGCTCTTGATTGAAGTTTTTGGTTGTTGTGTAGTTGGTTGTTGTTTTGGGGTTTTGACGTGGGTTTTTTTGCTTTGAGAATCTGAGTGAAGAGCAGCTGCAATATTGTTAGAAGATACCTTAAATTCACACCTCAATACCTATTCCCAGAACCAGAGCAGCTTAAACCCCCTGAATTTAAAAGTTAAAATACTACATGATAAAAATAGTGATGGATTTAAACTCCTACTCTTGCTATTTCCAGCTCTATCCCAAGAAAGCCACAGAGGATTTAAACTATGATGCAGCCGTGGTTTCATGCCTGAAGTGTTTTGGTTTTCTGAAATTCTTTTCCCATGAAAGTTTCTGTAAAGAGAGGGAATATTTTGGTAATGCTACATGTTCATAATCATAACATATTCATTCCTTCTCATAGGAGGGACTTCTTGATGTCCCTCTCTTTTGACCAATGTGATTGAAAAGATTTGCCTTTGCTTCACCAATCAAATTGGTCTGTGTAAAATAGTATGTAAGGGAGATGCATCCCTAAATAAAGGAGTAATTTTTTAGCCTTTTGAACTCGAAGTCTTCTGTCATTGTGGTACAAAACAGTCACTATAATGCCTAAGTATAGGCTGAGCTGAGTCAAAATGTCCCTCCTGACCTACCTGATGTTATTTACACAGTCTTCGTGAGCTTCAGAAAGAGTCTTGATGTGCTTTGAAGATATTGGGTCAAAGAGCAGGACTTCAGTCTGTTCACAGGCGACGGTCAGCACTGACCTGCAGGGAGCAGAACAGAAAACTCCATGTTTGTGTTGGGTTTTGCCCTCCAGCAGGTGCCTGTCATGCCACAGATTCCCTGTGTCACCTGGTCCCTCTGCCCGCATTCTGCCCACACCTTCCAGGGGTTCTGCCATAGAAAAAGTAACATTGAATCAAGGCTTATCTCCAATATCCATTTGCCCTTTTTTAAACCAGTTGGGTTTTTTTCACTAAAACCTTGCAAAATACAGATTTAACAGCACCGGGGGGACCCTCGGCACCAGCCGGAGCCGGGCACTGGTTAGCAGGATTGTCACCCTCGGCCCCCCTCTCCTCCTGGAGAGGGAGAGTCCCTGCTCCACCCAGGTGAGGTGGGAGGAGCACAGGATGACACCTCACCCCAGGTACTTGCCCCAGTTACTTAAACCAAAGCCCAGGGGTGCTGCTGATGTGAGCAGCGATGACACCTGGTCACCAGAACGGACTTTGAGCCTCGGGATGCCCAGGCACACTTGGATGGGCACCCTCGGGCACACCGAGCCGGGGAGACCCAGCACACCGCTACCGGCAACTCCGGGCACACCTGGGCGCGGATCCCGAGCACACCTACCCGTCGGGCGAGTACTCGAGGTTGAAGA